>JAYJMB010022373.1:0-32475 GCA_036873735.1 Pouteria campechiana | reverse complement strand
CCGCCTACCGAGATTTATGGCCATAAAATCGAAGCCAATTATACGACTACAAACATTATTTGAGTGGATGGTCCACTCGTACATATTCTACCGGAGACACTAAATGCCACTCGGAAACGTCTCTTCGGAACTACTTTAGAGCATGGCCCAGCCGCAGAAGATGTACGTGTTGCCGACATACGCCAAAGCCAAATCAAGGAAGATTTGTTTCTCGGCGCCACGCACGTCCTTTACCTAAAGCAGGCAGAAGATCAAAGGCTTGGATTTTCCGGAGAGGATGTGATGGGCAGCGATGCGATGGGAAGCAAAAAGAATCCTCCTTTCTCTCTGTCAGGACAAGGGCTACAAATCAATTTTCTCATTTGGTACGGGCTCGGATTGGATGAGTAAAGTTACTTTCCTCCATGCCTAAACACGTGGCATCTCGGTTAACGGGGCAACTTCCGTTTGTAAAAAACGCCCGAGTAAGTGCTCGGCCTTTTGGACGGGCGACAAAACCCATTCTAATGCTCTCTTCTCAGACGGTGGGATTATTAACTGAAATCGAAGAATAGTTGAATTCTTGGATTTCTTCAACATGCTTGGGTTGACTTTGAAGACCATGAAAGTGAATGTCGCAAACTCACCCTAGCCATTGTGCATATGGGCCCCTGACGTTAGCAACTGTGAGCTTTTGTGCCGTGGGGCATTCGAATCTTTCTCCTTTTTATCTGATAAAAGAAAAAACTGCAGCCTACGGTGGTAAAATTGTGTGTTTCTCCTTTGTAACGAAAAGTTCTTCTCGTGCCCTCCTTCGAGCTTTTTCTCTCATCAATGTATCTTCTTCTATCATTGGCTGGTAAGAACAACAGGACTTCGTTAAGAAACGAAAATGACTTTTTAATTTTTTTAAATTATTTTGTTCTTTCCGTTGAGGTGGGGGCATGAATTGGCACTAAGAATGGCAACTTTCTCTCCATCAGTGATAGAGGTTAAAAAACGCAGCCTTCAAGAAATTTCTTGCAAGTATTTGGGCTTGTTTCTGCATACCAGAGCTGTTTTGACTTTGCGGGCTGCTAGCGATTTTGGAGTTAATTTTTAAAGAATCGATGATCAAGCAGCAGTCGCCATCCATTGATTTGCAAGGTCGCATAAAAAGCAGCTTTCCGATCGAATCATCTACGGACACCGGCTCGGAAAGCAATGTATAGCAAATTTGCAACATACCCGCCGTGCTTTTGCAACAAGCAAAGTGCCCAACCCATCGGTGGTGGTGGTGGTGGTGGACCACATCACTCTAATCACATGAAAAAATCGTGCCCTGACGATATCCGAACCGCTTATCAGACAAGCGCATAGCCTGTACAAGCTCTCGCAACTGGACTTTGAAAAGTAACGTATAGTACTGCGTAATTAACTCAGAAAAATTCAAATATTTTGGTAGGTCTCGTGTAGCATCAATCAATGTCCGCCAGCGTATAAAATTTGTCGGCACCTGGGTCGATGTGCTTGTAAGGGTGGCAATTCCCTTCACCAAACGCATAGTTTATCTACGACGCGCGGCATTCCACGGCCCTAAATGCCTTGGCGTGTAATTTTTTCTCCATTAATAGGCATGCTTGGAAGCCGACGGATTTAAGCAAATTCACAATTACCCCATCTGATGGAGACCTAAACAGAAAACCTTGTGCTGTTAACTATGTTCGAAAATTAGTCGGAAGTGACATAAAATATAGGCTGCTCTAACTACCCGCGTATTATTCACCGCAATCCCAGAGTATCGAACTTTTTTGCTGGTACACGTCAAGTTCATTTGGCTCGTCGCCCTGTAATTCGTTGCTTGGGTATCTAGGTGGCGTTGTGCCTTAAGAAAAGAATTGATCTATGATCCTGGCGTTTTGTGCGTTGCTGGGCAGCAAACCGGTTTGACCGTGAACAGCTTAGTTGACCAGTCTGATCCAGCCTCCTTCATTCTAATAGTAGTTTTTTTTATTTTAACATTATTAATAAAATAAAATAATAAATTAAAATAGTAATATATTATACATAAAAATTGTATATTTAGATTAGTAGAATTTTAAAATTATCCTTTATTATTTATTATTTTTTTAATAAAAAAATGATTCAATAATTGAACAAACCAGCTGAACCGATTGGACCGTGAATAAATGCCAGACTCGTTCAACCTCTAATAACACTAGTCGCTTCTAAAACCTCCTCCATTGGGATGTAAAAAACTTTGCCAACATAAATTGCGGATGTGCCCGTAAGGTTTGATAATATTGCATATTAAACCCTTTAAGTTATATTACTCTCAACATTTATATTTATATTTATATTTATATTTATATATGCCCATAGTGTCAATAAACTTTTTTCTAGAGGTTAGTAGTACCCCACGTGTCAAGTTAATGTTTAATACCAGTAGAGTTCATTTGTCAGTTTAACTTAATCTTACCATCCAAAATCATCTAGATATAATTATTTTATTTTATTTTTAAATTTATCTAATTAGATCTATAGATTCATTGCACCAAATAATCCATTTAAATAATATTTTTACTGTTAAAGTTATTTCTTTAGGCGTCATCCATTCGTTTTCCTTTTTTTTAATTTGATGTGATTAATTAAATTATATTAAAATAATTTTAATGGTTGCATAAACCTAAAATAATAAGTGAACCTCGCTTGACTAAGTATTAGGTAATGGGTTTTAAGGGGGCACTTTTGCCCTTTTTTAAGATTAGTTTGATGGCCGGAGTATTTTTAAAATATTTAATGAGATACAAGAGTATAAATATGAAATTTAAAATTATAGGAGCAAATATGCTATGATAGCGAAAGCTTTAAGGGTATGTGTAAATTACCCACACTTACATATCATATCCGTAGAATCCTCTAAAATAGCTATGGGTGCAACTTGAGTCAGGTTTAACTCAAACCCAGCTTACCAAACCCTATTTAAAATCTATTCAAATAGGGTTGGGGTCAACCCGACCCAATTTTAACATAAATATTATATATATATATATATTATTTATTTATAAAATATTTAGGCTGAGTACATCTTGCTAAGCATCCATACTAGGGAGCTTTATTTCCGTTTAGGCCAATTTGACTAAAATATCATGTTGCCTTTGCCATTTGAAATGATATAGGAAACTTACTAAAGACACATAGGCATGGAAAAATCTCATCAAACTTTATCTCTATGGGTAATAGCATGTGTTGTCACACGGTGGGGCTTGCTGGATGCCCTGAATGGATTTTTTACATGTTACATTTGGGACATTTTCCAATATGTTGGTGCAATGGAAATGTGAGGAATGCATTCCTTAGACGGCGGAAACAAAATTCCAAACTTCTAAAGTGCCTTTAGATATTTATAAAATATTCATGTTAAGTACAATATAAGGAAACTATAATTCATACCCAAGATGAAAGTTATTATACTCACACTTTAACTTTCCATCTTACCCTTGCCACTATCGAACCAAATAATATAAGCGGAGCTATTGGATCCAGATTCCAAAAGATTTGGCACCAATGGCTCATTTGTATGGCTTGTCTTAGATGACTAAAATTGAATGATATTCCAATGCCTTACCTTAATTATATTGCAAACACTCTTGTTACCAAAAAGGTTATGAGACTTTTAAAATAAAATATTCCTTAGCAAGTCATCAAAAATAATTTAAATTGAAAATGGATAATAATAGAGGTTGTCCAATATTTGCATACAAAGAAAATAAATTAATAGATTATGTGTAGAATGTCACAAAATTAAGCTTTGACAGGCTTGAACGTGCCATGTACATGGGCTTGATTGTCCAAATAACTTAGATTGAATGATGTTCCAATGCGTGGCCCTACCTTAATTATAAAAAAAAAAACTATTGGAAGAGTAATTAAAGAGTGGAGAACAATAGGCAATTACTTATTGAAATGGAAGTGAAGTGATGCTCTGAATCTGAAATCATTATGGATCAAAATATCTTAGTGATTCTCAAATAAAAAGATGGATCAAAATATTTATTCACAGAGAGAGAGAGTACCATATTTTCATTAACTCAAATTCCAATTTAAAACTCAATCTAAGCTAGGTTTTCAAAAAAAAGGTTATAATTAAAGTTTTACAATAAAATTATAATTGAAAATTTACAAATAGAGTCAAAAATAAGATTTAGAATACCGAGTTTAATAAGCCCGGTGGTGCGGTTGTACCTCTAAACAGAGCCGAATGTGAAAAAGGAAAAACATGGCAGCGGCATCCATGCCAAAAACACTAAAAGAATCTGTGAAACAGTCGAAATGGGAAATCTTCGAACAGTGATGGAGCCCATCTGATCATTTGATCTGGACCACACAATTGTGGGCCCCGCATGCTACTTCTTTACTCCAGCTAAGGGCCCTAAAATAAATTCTTATTAAATAAGGAAATCCAGTCACTACACGCGCTCGTGAATTTCAGCCCTGTTTTATGCTGGCAGCCCAAAGCATCAACCGATCAATTAAATCAGGACCATCTACCAGGATAGAAAAGTCATGATTATTCTTTTCAATAAAAATAAGATAAATACGTAGTTTAATACATTATTTAAATGAATATTCATATTGAATACCAAATTCTCCAATTTTTTAGTAACAGAATAGAGATTTTCCTACATCAAATCAGGATAATTTTTGGTTATTTCGTTGCCTTTTAAATACTTAACAGGTTCAGCTGATCTCTCATTATTCATAAAGCTCGGTGCGTGCGACGCATTGAGAGGTGTTGATCTCAAGCGACCGACGTCAACCAGTATTCCCAAGCGAGACCTTTTCCATGACTGCTATTAAACCTTCTTCGCCAACTGCAGTCACGTGGCCGTCGTGGGCCTGGGGCTTTGCTCTGTGATGCCTTCTACAGACCTGAGGATTATCCCTTTTATTACTCGTTCCTATGCCCGCTATAAACCTGCAAGCTTCTGCTATTATTTTTAACCGTCCATCTATTTATTATTATGTTGTAAATTAACTGTGAAAAGATAGAAGATAAATTCAATTACAAGGACCTTCGGTTGATGGCTTTCAATACCATACTCCAAAAAAATAGTTAGCGGCAGATAGTGAATAGCAGGAATCATGTAGCTTAAATGAAAAATAAATAACGAAATATTTTATCTTCTATATGATAGTCCTATCATAGAAAGATTTTATATATGTGGACCGGTCTGGATCATTTATTCAATCATTCAAGCGATAGCTGGAGATGGCGGTAAGATATTTTGGTGCTTCTCGATGTACCGGAAATATGCACCGAACTCTTACTCTGCCTGCTGTTAAACGCCACGTCGCTATTTATCCTTCTGTTTCAGGCTCCAGCAGCAAGCGAGCGGAATTTCCGGAGGAAGAGGGAGATGCTCCAGCTGAAGCTGTGCTCGTTTCCAAAACCAGATCTCGCAGCGTCTGTTTCCCGGATTTCTAGCGTTTTCGTCGCGGATCGAAGGGTAAGAAATTCCTTTTCTCCTCTCCTTTCACCCACTCTCGTCGATTTCTAGCATTTATTTCCGATTCTTTTAGCTTGTGTTCGGCGGAACTTTGTAATTGAATTGAAGAATAATGGCATTTCACCAAAAAAAAAAAAAAACAAACAAACTCGCTGATCTCAAACTTGAGCAAATGCTGTGTGATATCGTCAACATAAAGTTGATTTTAGTCGAAATTAAGGTTAGTTTTCACCGCTTGACGTGTTTGCATCTGCTCCGTTTTTGCTTGTGGAGATCAACGTGACGCGGATAACGCGAAAGAAGTTGAAATTTCTGCGTCGATTTCTCTTAGAAGGCTTGAATCTTTGATATTCTCATTTCTAGTTGCTCTCGCTGCGTCTGAAAGCAAGTAGATTTTTTTTGGGTGGACTAGAACAAAAGTACTGAATGGTCCAGGTCTCTCAACGTGTGCCGTAGGCTCGGACCTCCATCACTGAATCACGACCTTTTCGCCACCAAAGTGCTTGACAACTTGCATGGTTGGGAGGATAATCCACACCTTCCGTCCACCACATCATGGTTTGTGGATTGTCCACATTTTGGCGACCCACAATCCCATATCCTCGCCTCCCCTTTCTGGATTATACCGGGCGCGTTTACCACATTTTATCAGCAAACAATTCCCGCTGGCAATGATCATTTGGACGGATCATCTTTCTCTTTGTTCGGGTCCTGTGGACCGTCGAAAACAAATATCCTTCGTCCCTATAACAACAGGCGGCAATCCTTTCCATCTTCTCCGCGTCATTAACTATCGTATGGTTCACCACCATTTCAGTGCTACAGTGCCGAGAATCCTGATCGCCTAATTATTTGCCTGGTGAATCTTGGAGGTTGATCATTGCCCCGCCGTTCGTCTGGCCTTCTCGTCCGGTTTGTTTTGTCATAGTCCGTCAGTGTACGGAACTTCCTGCACATTACTTTGGATTTACATCACTTGTTCTGCGAAGACGTGGGGATGGGGTAATGGTTTTTGTTTTGCACGCGTGTTTATAGGAGGATCACTGAAAATTTCCAATTCTCAGCTTCTGAAAACGCCCGCCGTTTACATCAAAATCGACTTTGAATCGAGCATTTGAAATGTCGCATGCCGCCGATTCGATTTCTATATTATTGCCCAGGGCACGCGCATTTCAAGAGTTCTTTGTTTAAACCCAGCGTGCTATAACGCGTCGCATTACTACCATATCCCAGCTATTAAAAATGCTGAAGCATCATGAATGCTAAACTGGCACTATAAAGTAGGCCTTACTAAAATCAATGAATGCTTAATGATCTGACGACCAAACGTAGAGGTATGGCCTCATCATCCGAGCATCTTGCGAAATTTCCCTCCGGCTTGTGGGCCCATCATTACTGCTGTTCGGATGTCCAAATCATGCCGCTCGGCTGGCATCTTTCCATCCAAACCACTTCCGGAGTAGATCTTTGTGCCTTTTGGTTGATTTTAACAACTTCACCTTGAGAGGTTCTTTGCTTGCACCCCGTCCAATGTTTTTTATTTAATACCCCGAAACTCTGAGAAAGTGCTATATTCTTTGCTTCTGAGAGATTTCATGTGATTTCTTGTCTTTATCCTTTGAGTCAGGGCTATATATTCTGCTGCCTCAGTTTGTCCTTCCATTGCTGTAAGTTTTTTTAAGGCTTTGTTTGGTTTTGGATCAGTGCACGTCAAATCACGTGCGCAGCATGTGCTGCATGCCTGCATGTGCTACAACATATTCCATATATAAAAAACGTCGCGTCGACAATGTTGATAAACACTCCTTTGTCCTTCCATTATCAGCATAGCAGGGGTACACCTCGTGTTTATCTAGTTGAATCTTCTATGCTCTGCTTTACTTGTGTAGAAACTCAACATATAAAGAGGGAATTCAGTTTGAGAGAGATTCCTACAGTCTTTGATAATTTCCATGCCATTTGGTTAGCTGATATGCTATTTCTGTAAGATTCCTACCCAAACAGCCTTTTGGGACTTCCAATTTTTCCTCATTTTTAAAAGCATCTAATCACATTTTGTAAGCAAATTTCTTTTATTCCCGTTAGTTTCTATAAAACCTGATTTCATTTCCTCCTTTAGGAAACAGTCCCATTTTAGTGTTTCTTCGCATCTTGTTTAAGCTTTCCTATCTAGTCTTTAGACTCTGCCATCTTTATTTTTTGGAAATGCGATTGTGGATTGAGAAGGAAAGGGATGACGCAGGACCACAACAATGTGCCAATAATTCAGTCAGTGGCGGTCCCGTTGTGTCTGTCGTCCACAAACATAGTTTAGTTGCCTTAATTTTCGAGCTGTGACCCATCATGGCATGTGGACAATTGAATCATAAAAGGGCCCTAATGCGTTGTGGGGGTTTTGGTGGAGCGGGTTATTCGTCAATCCCATTCTAGCGTGCACAAGTAGTTATGATTTCTGCTTCTTTTTGGTAAAGCAGATAGAATCTTTCCACAAAAGAAGGTTAAACGCACGATCGTTCCTTTGCAACTTTTGCTCTATCCTAGACTCCTAGGACTGTTCCTAACTTCACACGTGTATGGAATTGAAACTCTCACTAGGTTGGAGTGGACCCACGGTGCATTTTAAAGTGTCGGCCTGTTCTCACGACAAGGTGGGAACGGAAACTTCTCAACGTTTGAATTTTGTTACCCCTAGTCGCATTCTGGCGAAGTGCACGAATGCCCATGCCCTAAAATGGTTTTTTTTTTTTATAAATATAATTGTATTCATCATTAAATTTCTTAAATCTGAAAAAATGTCTTATTGCCAGAAGGCGTTTGGGAAGATGAAGAGGTGTCAATGAGTTTGTGGTGTACGACATGCAACAAGGGTTGCAACCTTTTGTTGAGTTTTGCCCAAATCGCTATTTAAGATGAATATTAGACTGTTCTGAAAAAAAAAAACTTCAAAAAAAAGCAAATGGGAGAATTTCCCTTCGTTTGAAGAAAAAAAGGCCTTTGTGCTTCCTCTTGTATGATACCATTTGGGGTCTGCAAGAAGGTTCCTCTTACAGCCCATCGGACGGTTCTAGCTTGTCCAGTTTGTGCAGTTTCCAGCCTATGCTGATGAGAGCCAGTTGCATCAGGCCTAATTCGCTTAATTTCAAATATCGTGGACGTGGTGAATCTCACTGTTGGTCAGATCGGATTTTGGTGTTCGGGTCATTTTGGTAAGAGTTATGTTTCAGCCTTTAATTTCCTCATATTTCCCCTGGCCTGGTCCAGATGGCGCCCATTGATACATGTGTAAAAGGAATCGAGCTGCCGTCAAGCTGGGTTTTAGACCACCGCATTAAAAATTTGAATAAAATAATAACGATTGACATAGATTTTGTGTGAATTTTGCGGATTGGATGGGAATGGCTAGGCTTTTAAGCAGTACGCCTTTGAACTTGTTTATCAAGCAGTCTTAACGGTCCAACCCGCACCATACAGAATATTTTACTTGGCAAAATCCATGGGGGCTCACCTGAGAGATGCAGTTCAGTTTTCCAATTGTTAGAAATAATCATGTGGATCTAAGCAGTCCGCATAGAGTCTATAGAATTAACACTCTAGTAGATTTGAAATATCTAGGAAGATATCTTAATAGTATCATTAACTCGCATATGAAGTCACTAAGCATTAGAAAATTGCATGAGTAGAAGTGTTTTCACATAAGTACAAGAAGCTCATGTTCCATGTAGTGTGTAAACTGTAAATAATACTTTTTCTCTTCCCTATTTTATTATTTGTGGTGTTCTCTGGCTATATGAACCATTCGGCACTACAAGCCATCCAGTCATATCTACAGTAAAATTATATATCTAGGATCACATGTGTTGAATGAGTCCACATATCCAGCATCCCGTCAGATTTTTAAGTGGAGTTTCATCCAGCATCCACTTATCGCACAGGAATGATGGGCAGGGCATCTTCTACGGGCTGTGCGAATGTACAGGCGCACAGAGCATTGTTTGGTCAGTCAGTGTATGGTGTATCCGATTAGAACTCACTGTGCAGCGTAGGTTTTCATCCAAGCTAACTAAAATCAATCGGATATGCATGAATTATTAACATCCTTTTTGAGCGAGAGAAGTACAAAAAAAGAAGAGACAATTTGTTTCTTTTCTTAGCAATACACAGAATCAAAATATAGAGCCAATGAGCCATTAGAGCTTATGCACTCAGACCCCGCTCATCTTTCTTTCACTTTCACCATTAGTGAACTAAAAAAAGACGGGGTTTTCTAAATAGAGGACGTGCCCCACTCATCTATGGGTGGCATCCTTTTTGAGCGAGAGAAGTAAAAAAAAAAAAGAAGAGACAATTTGTTTTTTTTCTTAGCAATACACAGAATCAAAATATAGAGCCAATGAGCCATTAGAGCTTATACACTCTGACCCCGCTCATCTTTCTTTCACTTTCACCATTAGTGAACTAAAAAAAAGACGGGGTTTTCTAAATAGAGGACGTGCCCCACTCATCTATGGGTGGAGCTAAATTTAGAGCCTTTGCCACGCATGTGGCCCACTTGATATTTGGATTGAATTGAATTTAAAGCTGTAGGATTATGCAATTCAGAAGACAACAATTTTGCTTAACAAGTTCGATGATCTTTTAAAGTGGCCATCCGAAATAGCGCCAAAAGGATAGACAGTTGAGTGGCTGGTAGATTTAAGTGGGGTTTAAGCTGGCAGTGGAATGATCTCTCCACCTTTTTCGTTTTCTTCTTGCCCTTCCCTCAAGGCTTAATGGCGCATTAGGGTCCGATTTCAGCTCATGATGATACCAAACGGTTTGTCATATGCGGAAGAGAAAAGGCAAACAGAAGCGTTACAACAACGTACCACCACCTACTTCTGTTTCCCGCATGCTCGGCCACTCATGCAAACTGAGCAGCCGAGCGGATTGAACGATCCCTCCTGCACACCTGGCTTTTGCAAAGCCTGCTGCCAAGCTGGGGGAAAAAGAGGTAAACCTAACAACGCTACCACGACTACGGGACTTTGGTATGTCTCGGTGATCCAGTGGGACAGATGCTGGTCTTTTTCTCGCGTTTGGATCACTGGAGCCAAATAAGAGAAAGCCCGGTTTTGACTTCATTTCCTATGAGGAGGAGAACCTTGAGAACGTTGATCTAAGCAGACAATTCCCTCTATTCTCCCAAGAGTGAAAATAAACAAAGAAATTAATGAAAAATCAACACGATCGTATAACAGCTCTTTAGCTTTTAATGGTGGGTGTGCTCTATTAGGTGGGTGTGCTCTGTTAGGTGGGTGTGTTTCGGCTTGCTTTGGAACTTTTGTCAGTAAAGCATCATCCCGGTTTTGGACGGACATAAATTGGTGAAGCCAATGGGCTACGAAGAGGTTGACGTTTGTATCAACGGCGCCTTTTGGTTTGTGTTATTTTTTTGAGAGGTGTTGCAGGAGATTGCGAATGGCACAGAAAAAGGACCTGTGGACCAGCCTCTGGTTACCCTTTCTCTATACGTTCTGATGAACGTGTGCGTGTAAAGCCGTCTGCGACGCTCTAGCATGTAGGCTTTTTAATTCTTCCGTAGAGGTTCCATGTACCTGTGTGGGCGCACTGCTTTGCTTTTCATTTTTTCCAGCGGATCCTCATACCTCCCCCAAAATCAATATCAATAAATCAGGTTCCCATGTTTAGGGGCGTTAGATACCACAAATGAATGAAAAAAGAAAAAAGCCGGTGCTCGGATATATGGCTGTTAAGAGCTGCAGCAAGCTTCTTCAGGAAACTTGTTTTTCTTCCTGGGAATGGAAACTCTCCCGTCCTCACGCAATCCCCATGTGTCCTATATTTTTGGATTGGTTTTGGGGTATGAAAACTTAGATTTGGAAGAGTGCCCTCTTGTCTTTTGAGAGTGTTTGAGCTGGCTTTGTAATTAAGATGTTTGTTCTAATCCTAATGAATTGTTCTTATGCGTGTGTATTTGTGTTTATGTTTTTCATTTTGTCCATTTTCTTGTAGAGATTTGAGGCGAAGAAGATTTGCTCTGTAACTTTACTCAGAATATAGAGATGGCAACTGATATGGATCGAGCTTACTGTGAATGGTCACATGAAGAAATATCTAGTCGGAGCGAGTCTCGGGTGAGTCATCGTCCTCTTCTCACAGACACATGGATTCATTAGTCACTTAGTGTGGTCCCAGAACCAACAAGGTTTTATTTTGTGTAACAAACAGTCTTGTTCAGTGGTCCAGTTGGTCGGTTGATATGATTAGATCTACTTTGAATGACTTATGCATTAGCCTGTACAAAATGTCTTATATGGGGGGAAATTAATTGGAGACTGGGAGAAAAAATAATAGACAATTGCTTCAATGGTTTGATATTCCAATACTGCGTGCTTTTGGTGCATGGTCAAGACTCCAGTTGTATTAAAGGCATGGATTACTTAGAGAAGGCAAAATATGCTTGCATAAACTAAAATTTTAAGCATATCTTTACAAACTCTTGGGCCAGATTTTCTCCACAAGATTGCTCTTAGGCAAGAGACCCAATGTTCAATAGTATTGTGTGTCATATTCTTTGATTGCTCTTAGGCAGGAGACCCTATGTTCAATAGTATTGTGTGTCATATTCTTTGATTTTCCTATTTGTTGTGAGAAAAACTGTCAAAGTTGTATGCCTTGGTTCTCTCTGGCCTCGGTTGGCCTGCATATTGTGTGCCTCTATAGAAGGTCTATGGCCATATTGATAGTAGTCATCGTCATCGTCATTGCCACTGTTGCAAGCACTGGCTTCTTTAGGTACAAGAAGTTGGCATCACAATTGCTTAGCGTAGGTCCAACCTGCTTAGAAGTTTCCTCTCTGACTGTACTAGTCACTATGACTAATGATATGTGTGGGGTATTACTGATGGCAAGAATGATGAAGCCAAAGCTTGATGAGATAATACCCAAGAAGCCAAAATAGTCCTATAAAAACCTAACCAAGCATCTCTGCTTCAATCTAATTTTACTGATTATTTGAGTTGCAGGAGGTATCAGTCACACAAATTCTTGATCACGGGTCAATATCCTTTGGGAGGTTTTCAGTTGATTCGCTGTCATGGGAGAAGTGGTCTGTTTTTCCACACAATAGACGTCTAGAGGAAGTAGAAAAATTCAAAACCCCTGGTCTAGTGGCCCAAAAGAAGGCATATTTTGAAGCATATTACAAGAGGATTAGAGCACTGAAGGCTTTGCAGGACCAGCAGTGTGAGACTGCTTTGAATTCTGAAGGCAATGGTATTGTCCATAGCCAGACTAGTGAAGAAGAACATGACGTCATGCAAGAAGAAAACACAATTAGCAAAACTGCAATAGTAACCAATCAGAAGAAATTACCTGAAGAAAATGCTATTGAAGTTTCCATAGAACATGAAACACGCAATGATGCTCCTCTGCTTCAAAATTTGGAGGTGGAAACAACAGTATCTTACCCAGACTCATCAAGAATAAGTACTGATGTTAGTATAGAAGAGATTGAGCAGCATAGAAATGAGTGGAAAACAATTGACATTGAAGAAGTTTCAACAAATAAAGAACGTTCAATAACCATAGTTGAAGTTGTCACTTCTGCTCAAGGAACTCTACCTGAAAACATGGGATCAATAGAGAAGAGGGATTCAAACTGTGAATCAACAGGCAGTCACAGTTCCTCAAGAGTGGAGTTAAATACGAAAAGATTCAAGGATGCCCCATCAATTCCAAAAGACAAGGTATGTGGAATGTAACTCTCTTTCTCTTTCATATCTTTTCAATTCCAAAAGTCAAGGTATGTGGAATGTAACTCTCTCTCTCTCTCTCTCTCTCTCTCTCTCTCTCTCTCTCTCTCTCTCTTTTTCATATCTTTAAAGGGAAGTTGCTTACATTAGAATCTTGTCTAGGGTACTGCTTTGTCAAGAAACCCTCGAGGGCTGAAATCTAATTATATTCACAAGGTATGTGGAAGCAGGCATCAATGTGTTGTTGTTTTTCATCATTTTTCCCCTTTTTAACATTTGATGACATGCCCATGTTTTTTTATGATCTGTTGTAAGGAAGCTGTTGCTACTTCTGCTAAAAGCAATCAGAAATTGGGGAGAAAAACCAAAACAGATGTTGTTAAATCTTCTCAGGTGCCAAAATACCCACCCCATAGACCCACCGGCAAGGCTGAGACACTTGTAAATTCAAACAAGTCAACCTCTGGTCAGACATCTAGCAGCAAGAAACTTACCTCTTTCAATTCGGGCAAGACATCTGCAAACATGGTCTCAAGTGTTTCCAAATCTACTAATGGTTCTATTTCAAGCAAGGCAACTTCTAATAATGTGCTAGGGGGAGGCACATTTGCCACTATTTCTTCGGATAGACCGGCTACAGAAGCACGCTCCAAAGTCACCATTCCTCGTCCATTTTCATTTTCAACAGAGAGGCGACCTGCAGCTCCTGCTCATGCTGGAGAAGTTACACGTGGATATTCTGATTTTAAATCCTCAAAGGGGTTGTCGCTTACAAATGTGAGTGCTGTTAATTTATGCTTGTTGCACACTTTTTCTCCCCTATGATTGCATTTTCCATGTTTACTCGTGTGACTGCTGTTAATTTATCCATGCCATATGCCGTTTTTATTCTATGATTGGTTTTTCCATATTTACTCTGTTGGACTAGATAATAGTCTGTTTAATTTTTATTCTACAATAGTGAGCCATAAAAGTGATCCAAAGAAAGTAACAGGCTTCCAAGGTCTATTGTTTTTTTCTTTATTTAGAGCTATGTTTTTTCTGTCAAGCTTAACGGACTGGCTTTTCTGGATCACATCCTATAATTAATTTCCATCTTAGAACGGGATGAATAGGTGTGCCATCATGCATCTGAGCGCCTTTATCTGACATGTAAATGATTCTGGTAGTCATACATCAGCAAGCTCATGCACTCCTTCCAATGACCAGCCACTTTAGCATGAAGGTGTTTTCCGTGGGTTCCATCCATGCAAGTACCCTACCAGCCTGTGTTGTGGTTGGCTATAAGATCCTGGTTGAAAGAGGGCACTTGACGCCTTGTGACCGTTTCATAATTGAATGTTTTCTTTCTAATTTCATATAAAGCGGACCCCAATTTATTAGTTAAAGGGCTAAAATGTTATGATAATTTAATTTATCTGTAGAATTTCTTGGTGCCTTTTATATTTATAAATTTCTGTATTGGAGTTTATACTCAAGCTGTGGTCGCTTATGTTTTGCAGAATTCTGTGATTGATATCGCTGTGACCCGTGGCGTGAAAAACACAGGCCTAGCAGCGAGAAGGTTGGCACCAATGTGCAGTTTTGTTTTGAAGATCATTGATTATATGAGTCATATTGTCATAATAATATGATTAGAATGCGAATTCTTCGTTCTCAAGAAAGTCCTTCACTCTACAAGTCATGTCCATGTCCATTGCAGCAGGAATTAACTATAAGTCATTTACAACTTGTGAAGATTAACCCCTTTCAGCCCGTCCCCGTACGCAGCCCTCCCACCCTTTGTTACATTGCATCCTCTGGACCAGCAAATGGCGCCGACCTAGCCAGCCCATCCTCCCAATTCCCTCTCATCTAGTGCGTCTGAGCCAGACCACGCCCAAACGCTAGACTAACCCAGGTGTGGCGCGGCCTAGAGCGACCAGGGCTAGGTTCCAGATAGAGCCCATTGTCAAATCAGGCCCAGGTTCACCGACAGAGCTCAACCCAGATGCCAGACGGAGCCTATATCCATCAAGCTCAGGAAGTGATAGAGACCAACCCATAACCAGCACGAGCCGAGATCCCATCCCGGATGTCGACCTAGCCCAGTAGTCCAAGCCCATTACAGACAGAGCCCAATTAGACCTAAAACCAGCCCAAACTTAGATGCTGACAGGCCAACCCATCAGTTCAAACCCAAAACTGACGGAGCCCAGACGGAGATTCCATTCCGAGCCCTGTGCTAGTCCAAGCCCTTCAACTGACAGAGCCCAGACCCATATTCCATGTGTTTTCCATGAACAAAAATATCAAATCCTTTATTATTTTTATTTCAGGAACCATGAAGCTGTTAGAAAATCGACGTTTGAAAGCAGATCTACAATATCAAAGGGAAAGAATGTGGAGTGCCAGAAACAGATAGTAAGGTAAAAATTTAGTTTCATATCTTATTGGGAATTTTGTTTCCAAGAGCACCTCTGCTGTTATAAAGACAGAAATAGCCCGTGGTCTATATATAAGTTTCCTGACATGCAAACTCCTCTTAGTAGGCTTTATTAATTTGCATGCGACATGCAGGTCTTCTGATACGTCTGCTCGGAGTAAATCCAATCAGAATGGTGGAAATGAGCCCAGCCTCAGACATGATGACAGAAACCAGGTAAGTATTCCCTCAAGATTTTGGGGAGAGTGATTTTATTTTATTTTAGACTCTGCTCCTCTATAGAGTACAAAGATTAATTGAGCTAGATATCTTCAGGTGAAAGCTGAAAGCAGCCTGAAACAATCTCGGCCCAGCTCTAAGCTCCCAGCATCTTCACTTCCAACTTCCTCCAGTACCCGATTTACAAAGCCAGAAAACAGACAGGTACCCTTTGTTCCATCTATTCAGAAATACCATTTGAATTTTTTTTTTCCCCTTCTTTCATTTGGTAAATCATAGATGATTATCTGCCTTTCTTTATGATGCAAATTACAGCTTGTACCTTCACATTCCCTCGATCTAACACGAGATGGTCGTAAGGCTGGGTAAGCTAATGCACTGCCAGATGTGTTCTAGACATGAAATAATGTCACTTTTTATGCAATACGATTTGCTGTAATGACATCTTTTTGCTGGGCAGGCGAGGGAATCCATGCTGGCGATGAAATTGGGAGCGTGAGGGAAGTTTGATCCATCCATCACACACCAAAATGCCATTTTGGGGTCAAGATCGAACCTTCGGCAATTGGCTATGATTGCATTGTAAACCATGGATGGTAAAAGTTCCTGTATTGAAAATGAAATGCCTATGGTGTAATCTCATTGACAGAGAAATCTGTCTCTTTGGTATCTATATTGATCAGTATTTCCCTTCAGATGCAACTTAGAAAAGAAGTTGATTAAAATGTCAATCGGAGAGATGTAAAGTGTACTCCTGTATATGAGGCTTTTATGCTGTCTCGGATGGTTAGCAAAGTAATAAAATTACATTCTTCTGAAAGGCAAATGCTAAGCACTGATTCTATCAAAGAATAGAAAAGGAAATTTTCTTTCATTCTTGGCCTCTCTAAACGACTGCTTAAATACATTATACATCTAAAAGGCGCATAAGATGCTTTGTTTGGTAGACGCCCATTTTTTCATGCTGCGGGCAGCTCAGAGTATATTTTCCAATAACCCATCCGTGTCAGGCACGAGCTCGCTGAGGCATATTAATTGTGTGTGACACGTGGTAAGTCTCTTTTTCTGCTTTCCAATGTCCTAAGTAAACAAACTCCGCCTTTCTGGAAACTCGCCGCGCGCTCGGCCCAGCAACCTGCACGTTTCTTTGTTATGCACCGCACAAGAGCATAGTCAATAGTTCTCATTTTAACTGTCCATTTAATATCGATTACTGGTTGAATCAACCTCTTTCTCTCGTGATCACAGGGACATTTCTCATTTAAACATCCTTAAGGTTGATTTTTAAGTCCTGGTGGGCTTGCGTATCAGAATCAAACTCCACCTGAGTACTGATTTTCTTCCTGTTCGATGTAAAAGCAGAGGGGCATTTTGGTCATATCAAAACAGGAAAAGAGCACGTGAAAGCCAGCTCGAAGGCAATAAAACCCTTCGTCCGCCTTTCCGGAACCATCGTCTTGTTCGTCGAAACCCTAGAGTCCCGAGATCATCAGAACCAGAATCGTAGAATCGGGTAGTTCGAGCTCGGGTTTGTGAGAGAAATGGCGTCGTTCGAGGAGGCTCCACCAGGCAATCCGAAGGCAGGAGAGAAGATCTTCAAGACGAAGTGCGCTCAGTGCCATACGGTCGATAAAGGAGCTGGACACAAGCAAGGTCGGTGATCTCTCTGGATCGCGTCCTTCATCATCTATGAATCGGATTTCGATTTCTTATGTTAAATTTGTGCTCAATTCAGAAGACCCTGTTCATTTTTCATCGGGTGTGTGCAAATCTATTCATTATTCTGCGTAATTTTGCTCTGTTGGGATTCCGTTTTTATTCTTTCTGTTTTTTTCTTGGGATTTCATAGTAGAACAGCTTTGATTTGATGCGTTTCTACCGTGTCATATTGAGAGACAACGCTTTTTCGCTGATTTTGGTAATTTAGTGGTTCAAGCACTGCTTGACATTTTATCAGTTTTATGTTCAGTGGTGAGTGTTCGTTGCCGATATGATGATTTTCTGCTTCTCATAACTCTGTTATGGTGCGTGGTTCTTTGTTACATCTGTTCGTTGATTTTGTTTGGTTAGCTGCTCTTCTTTCATGTATGCTTATTGATTAATCTGAGAGAAAGGGGCCTTTAATGATGTTCGGATTAGCTTGTTTGTCTCTTTGATGTGATCCATTTGCAAATAGATCAATTCTTGTTGTTGTTAGGTTCGTTCATTTGTCTTATTTCTGACGGGGGAATGGGAAGTGGGGCAATTGTGAAGTTTCTCTTGATACAGTTTCTTTTTTCCTAATGCAAACGGCATCTTGCTTTTAGGATTTAATAGCAATTGGCCTACTTTAATAGACAATGTAGCTGTGAGGGCTGTTGTTGTATCTATGTTGGTTAGCACTATGAAATTGCTAATGGCATGTGTATAATTCACATTCAAGTTATTAAATTGGGCAAATCATTCTAAAAGTTGAACTAAATTACCTGAGTCAGTTTCATTCAGGTATAGTCTTGAATTAGTTTGTTTTAAAATCTCGAACTCTGAACAAATACTGGATGTTTCATCATCAGTTCTTATAGTCATGACCCCATAAGCAAATATACACTATTGTGTTTTGCTGTTAGGATTTTTAAACTAGAAAATTTGTAAAAAGAACAATGAAATTGCGGATGCATTTCATTTTTCTCCCACTAAAGACCATTGAGGCTGACTTATGTAGCTTCTCTCCCTTTGATCTCAAATTACCAACAATCTATTATAGTTCCACTCGTGTAGTTATTTACATTTGTAATCTGCAAGTTGCTATTTGCACTGGCTTATCCTTATTTGTTCTGCTAAATTTCATGCTGTAGATATATTATGTGCATTTTTGAAAGTTTTCTTCCTTTTAATCTCATGCTGGAGGTTAATTTTTTTCAGGTATTATTGTTATTATATGGTTATAGTTGATGTCATTTGAAGTCTGGTACTGTCTATTATGTGTTTTACATTGTTATAACTCATAAAATGTGTGCATTTTTTTTTGCATAAACATAAGGTCTTAAGATACTGGAAAAGAAACTAGTCTGTTGTTCATTTGCTTTCTTGAGCTCTCATGGAGCTTGCATTTTATCCTGGATTGCTTTACAAGAGTGGCACATGCAAGATTGAACACTTCAACAGATGCATTGCAATCTTATTTCCTTCCCCAAAACTTGCTGACATGATTGGATGAGCACTTGATCTACAAACAACTGAATGGCCTTGCATTCAAAACTGAGCTACAAACAACTGAATACCTTTGCAGTTAGCTAAGTGCCTTTTCAAACCAAGCACTCCCCTGACCAACCAACTAATCAGCCTTGCTGAAAGTTCTACTAAAGCCTGACCTTGGGGGTACCATTGTTTGTGTATTAGATTTTGATTGTTGCATAAATAGCATGCAGATGGGTTATTGTGCAATGGAGTTACATGGATGATGCTTGTAATCTGGTTCGTCATCTTTCTCTATGTCGTGTTCAGATTATGACTAGAGAATTTGTTTCAAGAAATTATGGTTCATGTTTATTTTTTGTGTCTGAGATAGTTGATGTAATTTTATGTTAATAATGGCATAGTGCTGCTTTTTATGTCATCCCATTCAGTAATGGAGTAAATGTTTGTTGATCCCAACAAGTTCAGGAAATAAAGAAAAAAATGTCTGTTATTGTTAACTGCACTAAATGATTGAATTATTACCCTTTTGATTTAGTGGATTTGTGGTCTGCAAGTGACCTTGAATTTGTTGAAATCTACAGGGCCTAATCTGAATGGTCTCTTTGGACGACAGTCTGGCACTACACCAGGTTACTCTTATTCTGCTGCAAACAAGAATATGGCTGTGATCTGGGAAGAGAAAACTCTATATGATTACTTGCTGAATCCTAAGAAGGTATTTGTTAATTGTTAGCACCATTATCAGATTATTGCTAGTGATGAAAAATTTTATCAAAATGGCATCAAGTATACACAATTGTTATCTGATTTCTTCTCCTTTTTGTCTGTGTTTTTACTTGATGCTTGTACTGGATGCAATGCCCTTATTGTTTCAAGTTGGTTTTCATTTATCTATTTTTACTGAAATTCTGTTTCGGAGTAGTGCTTTCCAAGTTTCCTTTTGCCTCTTGGAAGTTAAACGGACAGAAGTGGTGCAACAACGTAGGCTGAGATGGCCCAGGATAAAGACCTGAACTTGAATTTGACAGAATATTCCAACCATGACCATTTTTCCTGTGTCCAACCTATGTAAACAACGAATTTCAAGCCTTCTGAATTGCCAAAAGCTTATTCTGAATTTCAAACCATCTAATCTAATTAACCAAAAGCCTAGTCTGCATCAAATTTCAAACCATCTTATCCAATTAATCAGAAGCCTAGTCTGCATATGGCTTGTCAACTTTCTTACCTGCAATCCACCTATGAATTTCTAAAAATAGACTTATTGAAGAATGAAAGTGGAATTTGTGTTGGGACGACAGCCTCTTTTATGGCTGGCAATCCACTTGGGAATATCATAGTGCTGGTGGTCTCTTATTTTCTCTGCTTTCCTCTTCCATTCTTTGTTTTTCCCAATTTTAACCTTTGAAAGGAAATCTTTTTTTTAAGGATTTGGTCATCCCAACTTTTGACATGCAGAAGGAGCAAAGGATGATATTGTTTGATGCTTGAGAATCCAGACTGGTCTGTGTCAGTTAGGTTGTACCCAAGTTATGGCTACATGTGGTCATTATGTGATGCACACAGATGTGCAACGTGATAGAAGGATTCAATGTGACACTGCAAAATGGAATTCAAATCCATTGTAATTTGTGTTCATATCCGTTACTGTTTCCATTGCGGTTCTTTTTCCCTTGAAAAAATCCTTTTGGAGATGTCAATATGTGGAATTAGTTATAGATGCTCAAGAATTTCTGGAAGTTATTACATCTTTTATGTACTAGGATGCTCCAATGCTATATACTAGCTACATTTCAATGTTAGAAGCACGGATCCATAGCTGCTCTTGTTGATATGATTGTATTATTTTTTTGGTGTGCAGTATATTCCAGGAACAAAAATGGTTTTCCCAGGTCTGAAGAAACCACAGGAACGTGCAGATCTCATTGCTTATCTCAAGGAATCCACATCCTCTTAATGTATTCCAACATTACTTGTTGCATCTGTTTGACGGCAATCGCAAATGCAGATACTTTTGTCGCTGCAGAGTCTTGAGGGGGAACTATTTTTGTAGGGGAATAAGACCTTTTGATAAATAGGTCTGTTTTTCACTCTCATTTTGGTTGCATTAGTGAGGGTGTCATACATTCCATTTGCAAGTATTACTTGTCTATGGCATATTTCTGATATTGAATCCAATTCAAACTGATTTTGATTTTGGCTTATGGTTATGCTTGCATGGCCCTAATTATGCAGCTAGTAACATTTGCTGTGTTGTTTGATTTCATTATCTCTGATTGTGAATCCGACCACCGGTATGCGTCTTTGGAGTGCATTTTGTTATTTTGTAGGCTAGCGATGCATGTTAGCGTGCTACGTTATGGCCTCCGTCCTCGGAAAGTAATAGAGGTGATTTAAAGTTCTTTTGGAACCAACAGCGGAGAGCTGAACTCTAATGCTTTTAGAACCAACAATTGCACTGAAATATTAGAATGGAATGTTGATTTCCCTACTTCTCATCTGATTACCTAGGGGATGAGATGCATCAGAAAGTTTCATTTGGAGGCTTAGCGCTCGTGGATGGTGCAAAAATTATGTTTTGACATGCTAGCAGCAGGTATTCCAAAAGAGTTATGGATGGTACGTGCAAATCTGCCGGGCCTGCTTATTTGTTAGGGATGGAAGCTTTTTTCAAAGTTGGCTGGCGGTGACTCCGGAGTAGGGTCTTAATATAATCGTTCGGAAAATCTTATAAATCTGAAAAAAAATAAAATCTTTTAATAGAAAACATAAAAAATTGAATCTTTAATGTTAAAAAGATCATCGTATGGCCATTTTTATCTAATAAAATCTTACATTTCCTGTCATTAAAGTAACATCCTACACCCACGCCCACGCTGCCCACGCTTTTAGTTGAGTGTAGGCATCGTGATAAATTATAAAACAAACGAATGGCCAAGAACATACATAGGTTAAATCCATACACTATCGCAGCCGATGATCTTCACACCGGTTTAAGCCTTCTCTAAAATTGCAACCTTTTTAAAGATATTTTGCAAATATTTAAGATCCTTGGGCCGTCGGACAATGGTAACTAGCAAGCAAATATGGCAAAATCCACAGCAACACCAAGATTATTAACTCCAAAGATTTACCAAAATAACCACCAAAATCTCAGCGTAACCAAATTCGGGCCTGGTTATAACGCTGCATGAAATCTAGACCATGCGATGGCATTTGGATAAGATATGGGGCAGCCGGAAATCTGAACGGAACAAAAGATGCAACAATCTCCCCACAGCAGGGTTCGAATACCAGTTTACCTTTGGTCTGTAGAAAGCATTCATAAACTGGGAGTCGCAAGACCAGACAAGTAGGCTAATTGAATAAAACAGTATCTAAGGCATGCTGCATCTCAACAATAGATTCAACAATATTGGCAACCTAAGCTACATTTTCTTCTATAACCAGCTGCATTTGCCTTCGTTAACTATCAAATCCAGTCCAAAATGACACCCGAAAGAGCATACAATACAGGGCAGGGAGTTCAGATCAGAACAGCCACAACCCCACCTGCAACCCATGCTCTCATGTTAGAATCATTCTTATGCAAGGACAGAGGATAGAGCAGACACAATGCAACAACTAAAACTGGAAGCCATGGATGCACGCTTCTACTAAAGCATTAGAAAATTAACATACCTGTGCCAAATATTGCTGCTGGGTGATGTCGAAAGCATTAGTGATGGCCATACGCTTGCCCTGATTCATACTGGGTGTAACCAGGCTGAGGCGACACATTCTTTGCATATCCAACTGGTGCTGTGGTTCCTGTAGCACCACTGTAGCCTGATTGAGGCATAGGCTGCTCATAGCTTGGCTGGTTTGATGCCGGCTGCACATAACCAGATTGTCCACTGGGTGGTGCACCATAGGCAGGGGCTTGCATGCTATTGTAACCAGTATCACCTGACCCTTGGTAACCATAATTAACAGTATTTGGAGCTGGTTGCTCCCCATAACCAGGTTGGGAAGGTGGGTATTGTGCACCTGGTTGAGCATAGCCAGGCATGGGCTGTGCGCCTTGTTGACCATAACCAGGAGTAGCTTGCACACCAGCTTGGGGGTAAACAGGTGTGGGCTGTCCGCCTTGTTGTGAGTAAACGGGCACAGGCTGTCCACCTGGTTGGGCAAAAGGTGCAGATGCAGGAACAGGGTTTGGTTGTGCGTATCCATCAGTAGCCGCAGATGCAGATGCATATGGATATGGCTGTTGGGGTGGTCCACCTGTTGCATAGGGGTATGGCTGCTGAAATGGACCAGTTGGCCCTTGCATGTGAGAAGATGAAATGGGCCCTTGGTATGGCACATCTGCTGGTTGACCAGCCCTTGGTGGGCCATATGACTGAGGTGAAGGACCTTGTGATGGCATTCCATAACCTGGCCTACCGCCAAATGACTGCTGCATATACCCAGAATCTGGGTTGACTTGCTGTGGATAAGGCCCAGGCTGAGGACCCCCATGCGCTCCATAGGGCTGCTGAGGTGGGGCTTGATTATCATATTTTGGGTTGTCATATCCATGTCCATAGCCCTGTTGAGGTGTTGGTTGAGAATAAGGAGGCTGCATGGCACCTTGAGGCTGACCATAGTAGTTCATTTGATTGGGAGCATGGCCTGCAGGAGCAGGTGTGGCAGCACCAGGAGGGGCAGAAGTTGCAGCTGATGGGACGTCAGCAGCATAGCCTCCTTGCCCATAATAACCATAACTGCCACTTTGGGGAGGAGCCTGAATTGGAGCTGGATGTCTTTGATCCCAGCCCGGATTGAAGCCGCCTCTTGGAACCTGTTGGTGTGGATAGCCGCTGTATCCTTGTGGTGGGTATTGAGTAGTCTGAGTTGGGTACATACCTCTCTGTGAATCATAGCTTGTTGGCTGCACAGGTGGTGGGCCACGAGACCCCCACTGATGTGAACCAGATGATCCACGTGGGCGATAGGTTTGCTGGCTATATCCGCCAGAGAGAGGCGAAGGCCTCGCAGGGTTCTGAGCAAAGAAAATTATCAGAAAAGGGAAAATAAAATAAAAGATGCAGGCAAATCTTCTTCCATTATCATTATCGGGAGAGTTGCTGATGAATATAGAATTTGATGGGTAAAAAATATCATTAAAAGCAGGTCAATGTGAAACTAAACAAAGAGCATTCCTTTCTGTACTCCAATAACAAGTAACTCATATTCAAGCTGTGGCAATTTAAAATTGAAAGACATAAGGAGAAAAGAATACAATTAAATTTCCAGAAAAACATAAATATTCACTTGGGCCAAAAAATGTCTCAAACAGCAAGATCACATAATGTAAACCCAGGAAACAAATGGCAACTGCTATTAATTCTCGGAACCAAATAGACAAAGATCAGTACAAAATGCTATGTGATAATGGTCAACCAACAGAAATTAGCAAGATAATTACAACACTCTCTACAAGCTAATGACAGCTAATTGAAAGGAGTGCAAGTTTGGAATCTTGGCAGAGGAACAACAGTCGAATCCTAGCAGCAGGTCAAGAGCTCAGGTTATGAAACAGAAAGCATCTATCTCACATTAGCAGAAGTTAAGGGGAAAGTAGGTTTGAGGTCTCATTCCGTAAAAAGGCACCTCAATCAATTTTAGAGCATACATAGAACTGATCTTTATCCATTTCACCAGTCATCAACCAAAATAATGATGATGGTGTTGCAGACTGTAGTTAACAGTATGGACATGCGTATAATTAGGTCAATGATGCTCTTTTAGAATTTGAAGCATCCTCCAGCAAAAATTAGTCAGATGAAATTGGTCTGCAAATCTTAACAAGGAAAGGCAACAGCTTTATTGTTTCAGTATAATGATTGAAGGCTAGGAAACTACTAATGCCACTATATTTTTCTGGAAAGAAATCTGACACTATACTGGTCTTTGGTCTAATTATTCTCTGTTAATGATTTAAAAAGTAGACAAAGTCATACCATAAATAATTTGTCATATGTAGATGCTCTACAAGTAATGCTCAAGCTGTTCTTGACTATAAATTTGTCAGTGTTCTGCACAGAAACTGCATCATTAAAGTTTGTAGACTACTGGATACATGACGAGGCCGACATGATTGTAACATGACAAACACAGTTCTGGAGCACTCAACAAAGTGAACATGTTGTTGACATTGTGAACAAGACTACCATGTATTATATCAAGTATTTGCAGGTGTCATGGGGATGAAATTTGACATTTTCAACAGAACTACATGATATTTGAAGCTTACAATAGAAGCTCAACAATATGCATGGGTTACGAAGTGAAACCAGCTCTTTCAGGACTTCTGCTACACCTAGGCAACAATTCAAACATATCTTTGAATATCTCAATATATCATCACGCAGCAAATTTCAGGAAGATATTGATCCCATGTAAACATCACATCATGATGACTTCATCAGGCAGACACTTTTATAATCTAACAGCATTTCGCATACATTGAACATTGGGTCCACTAAGTAGCACTAAGGCCATGATGATACTGAATTATGAATCTTTGATTGTTAAGTCTCAAAGCAATCTTACCAACTACAAGTATTCTGCAATGGCAAGGTTAAAGCCTGAAATCCATCCTCCGTGGATGAGAGTGAAGAAAGGGTTGTTTATTGGTACACCAAGAAACCAAAGTTGACCCCATTTGAAGAGGTATAGCCAAATCTGCATTATGAAAGCCAACCAATTCCACATTGGCACCTTTGACAAGAATAAACCATGGCAGTCGGCATCTTATTCCAAACGCAATATCTTCCTAACTGCATTCAAGTGAGTTTTACAAGGATCATGCATGAATAGGACAGGCGCTTGTCAAGTTTTCTTCGAGGAACAAGAAAAAGTTGTCTTCCAATTATGGTGGACTTGTGAAATCATATTCCTAACAGGTAAAGGAATGTCTTTTAGCATAACAATGCTTAGATCTTATTACATCCAGTCATAGTCATGATTTTTCCCCAGGGAGAAAGCCGCGATAGAGTCCATGCTGACAACAATTGCAGATTTCTTTCTTAAATAACAACCACACAAAAGCCTGAAATTTTATCAATTGAAAAAACAAGAGGATTTTTTCCCCCACTGGAGTACTGGTATATTAAATGGATTCAACAATTCTTTCATGTTTTACAAAATTTCCCCAAAAAACTGTGTACATAATCGACCCTGTGCAAAAACATGGAAGAACACAACGGCAAATGGCAGGATCAAGGACTGAAAAACAAAAGACGGAAGATTTCGCTTTGACAAAGGTCCAACATCTGCAGCAACTACATGCATCATGTAGACTGAATTCCTTGAACGGTGAGCAAGCTTCATTCCTAGACCATAGCATTCTTATATAGTCAACAAGATCTAGAAACATCTAAGTCTACAGAGGAAATGCATAAAACTAATCTCACTGCAGATGGATGCTTTAGTCAAACAGGTTCCATAAGATTGTTATTGCTTCATCTTATGCTACTCACACCTATCAGCCTATCCTCAGTAGGACCATGAAAAAGTGGCTACCAGTAAAAAATCTTCATTGACCAGCAAGAATGAAATATTGTCGTGTATAATGTGCATAAAACTATAATGATACATAGAATGTAAAGATGAAAAGACATCTACCATGTTGTCGAATTGCAGGCCCAATTTTCAGTCTATAATCATGCATCATGAAAAATAAAAAAACCTAGCTATTGTCATCTTGTACCCCTGTAAGCTGTCAAGATTATCTTTTTATATGTTAACCACTTTCCACTATCAAGCAGTTATAAACAAGGCTTAAACATGGACAACATCCTAGATAGCACAATTCAAACAAAGGAGGAAAAAGAAAGTCATCCTTCAAGAAAAACAGCTATGATTTCTTTTATCATACCTAAACAATGAATTAAACTTAACAAAATTGAAAAAGACATTTAAGATGGTTGCAGCAGGAATTACCAACAATATTGACTAGTAACACAACCAATATAGCATGTGAGTTCCATAAACAAACCTGACTCAGGACATCTTTGATCAATTCCCTAGCATTCTCAATCTGATCTTTGGTACCAGTCACTCGTATAGTTCTTTCCTTTGACATGTCACCCTCTGGGAGATTTTGAAGTATCACCTGCATAACAACAGCACAGGATCCTCAGATCAGAACCAAAATATCTTAAGCAGATTTTCTAGAATCTCATGCACTGCTTTCAGCATGAACGTAAGAACAACCACCTGAATGCGAGCTCCAGTTTTGGTCTGAAGGTTTTTGATGGTCTCCCCGCCTTTCCCAATGATCAAACCCACCTGTGAACGAAATCAGATATCAGGAAGACAGATATTCCAGAAAACATACATGGAGACAAGAAAAAAATACAAAATAGACCTTTTCATATGGAACTTGCATCTGCATTTGCTCTGAACCAGTTTGTGCAATTCCAAATCCCCTTGCCACAAGAGATGGGGACCCCCCTGCATCAGCCTGGAGAAAGAAGCAAAACATATAAACAGCCATGGGCATTAAACTGCAGAAAATAAGAAAGACAAAAGGGGAAGTAGCCCCGCCCCGCCCCGCCCCGCCCCGCCCCCCCACAAAATAAATAAATAAAATAAATTAACAAACCTCTGCTATAACATCCCTTATAAGCTTCTCAGCCTTGTTAATACTTTCTACTGTTCCTATCAATTCAACCGGTCTAGTGGAAGAATATGGATCAGCATCAGAATCCCTTGTGATCTGAATTCTGGCCCCTGAATTAAATTGCAGGAACCTTATTGTGTCACCAGCTTTGCCAATAAGAACACCAACCTGTGGCCAATTGGTTAGATTCAATCAATCAAAATCTGTTGGATATTAGAAAAAGGAGTAAAAAACATTGTGTATAGTTTCTGACATCTGAAGCAGAGAGAAAAAGTGAAGGTTCTCCATTTTTCTTTATTTTCATTCAACCAAGATGTGGATGACATTAAAAGTCTACGACACTTAAGTTGCCTTTTTGTCTGCAAGTTTTTGTTTTGCCAGCCAGATTAATATCTCCCATAATGCGAGTGATTGCCCTAGTTCAAATTGCATTATAATGAAGAAGGCAGCAGAAGTACTGTTAATCTTGTTCTCACTTGAAGACTCTGAGAGTTCCATCTCCCATGATCTGGGTTTGATATGCCATATGAAAGTGCACTTTTCTCAAAAACTATAAATGATAGAAGAAATCAAATCCTCAGTGCTTCATGTGTTCTTGTATGGGCATGTCCAGTATCCAATGAGTTTTTATCCTTTTCATTCAGAATTTAAAGGAGAAAAATACATCTGAGAACCTCCAACTTGTTGGTGTCAGACCTAGCAGCTCCCCTTTACATAGATGCACATAGAAATGTTTTAATCTAATATGTATGACTAAGTTGTTCTCTTTCTTTCTCTTTTTATTTAAATTCTGCTCCTGTCATGAATAATCATATATAACAGACTCAATGGTTAAAAGGGAAAAGAACCTTCTCTATGGGCAGTCGAATGTCAATAAGGGAGGATAAATGCAGTTAAGATGACTAATCATATCAGCCAAGTCCACAATTGGTCTGATAAGCAGCAGAATGTCAAGTAGAATTCATCCCAGCACCTTATTATTAGGAACTTCAATTTTATGGGTTGTTTGAAGGTCTTGCTGAGGAAGATCGGCCTGTGGAGCAAGATTCCCTTGTTGAGGAAGCACAGGGTGTTCTGATGGAGAAAATTTTTCTTGTTGAGGAACTGCCAGCTGTTCTGATGGCGGTAGATTTCCTTGTTGAGGAACATCTGCAGCAGTATCACCCAGCCCTGAAATCTCTGTAGCTGGTTCCAGGACATCCTCTTGAGCTGGATGTTCTGAATTCTCAGATTGTGGCACTTCTACCTCCTCAACTTGTTGACCTGCATCTGTGACTGCAAAAATAAGGGGGGCAGAAAACCTTTCAACAGCAATCTAAAATCTGGGTCCCAGGCTTCTGCATAATTTATTTTCTAAAACTATCATTGAAATGAAGCAGCTGAAAATTCTATTTCTTCAAGTAGGTGCTTTAGGCTGTGATACAATCTATAGTTTTCTTCGTTTTGTTTTTGCATTTTTTGTCATCTTGGTTTCAAGTTGAAATATGAGAACGTGCACTTTTTAATCTTTAGATAAAAAGCTAAAGCCATTCCTTAATATTTCCTTTGCACAAAATATGGATTCCCGCAACATGAGAACTGCACCTTGAATTGGCCAAACAGGAATCTCCATGAATCCTTTGCTCACCTATGATAAGCTCTATCATTTCAACAGGCATGCCTGAGATATTTCACTAGTAACAATCTTATCCAACGCAAATTCCTCATCATGTTCACATTCCGAAAGGAATAGTGCTCAAACCAACAAAAGAGGATAAGATCACTCAAATCTCACATCCTCAGCCAATAAAAGACGAAAAATTGTTTATGATTCGGTATAACAAGGTTCCATAGATGGGATTGCTAAACCTGCCTCACTGCTCAAATCAACATAAATCAATCTCTCTTTTTATCCTTTTTTCTCTAACTTTGCTAAATAGCACCTTCTTTGCCAAGAAGAGAATACGATGTAGTTCATAGAAAAGAATGACCAAGGTTTGAGTCAAAATGCCACTTTAGGTATCGACAAGGTTGAATCCAAACAGGACCTTAAATCAAGCATTAGACCGCCGCCAATTTGGAAAGCATGTCTGAGCTCTCCGAAGAGCAACAACTTCAGCTAAACCTACAATCCAGAGAAAATAGAGGCATGCATCGAGAAATACCAGAGCCGTTTGCTTCTTCCTCGAGTCGGGGGCGCTTCGCATCAGGAGAATCCTTCGAGATCTCCTCCTCTTTCTGGTAGCCGTTCGGAGCCTCATTTCCGTCGACAGTCGGCTCCACTGGGGAGGTTTCGGAAGGCGGAGGACTAGAAGTTTCGTGTTTCGGAGCTTCTTCGGAATCCAAATCTTCCAGCTTTCGCTTGAGGTCGGATGGAGGAGGGCTTGCAACAGCCTCCGCCTCTGACGCCGCAGTCGCCGCTGTTTCCTCCTCTGCCATTGACGATTTCCAGATGTGCAGAAAACGATAGAGGAGTTTCAGACGGGAAACGAGATTCTAAGGTAGGGTTTCAGGGTCTTAGAAAGAGGGAAAAACACAGCTGTGAAATCGTCGGTTGTGAAGGAGAGCTGCGATGCGCTGAGGATTGGGGAAACACACGAACTGATGCTTTAGTGGTTGAGACGGTAGGGCTTAAATCCGGCAGAACCATCTCGTCTGCACGCGTGTCGTCCGTTTGCCAATCTTAACCGTTCATTCAATCGAAGATGCGGCCGATAGTTTACGCTCACGATCAAAGTTATTGGCCGCTCCCTGTCCATTCATCCCAAAAAAGATGAACTACATCGACGGCAGAGACGGTTGACACGTGTTCAGAGAGCGAAAAAAACGTGCCGCTCTTGTCGTGCGGTCTACCGCAGCATCTCGCTAGGGTTTTGAACGTCCACAGGTTGAGCGAGTCCGTTCGGCCGTGCGATGGTCCGGACCGTTGATTGAGTGCTTGGTGTTGTGCGGGGAGAAATCACAACCGTTGGATGTATCATCGTTCCCTTCCGCAAAGGAAGACGAGGCTCGGAACTAGAAGCAAATAGAATAGACGGCATGGATGATCCACCATTTTTAAAAGGATATTAGAACGGATTTGGATCCGAATTTCACTTCGGATTGTAATCGGTTCGTATATAAAAGTGAGTCTCATAACTCTCATCTAGACATTGAATTGGATTTTTTAGGACGCACATAAATAAAACTCAGCCCGTTAATATTCGATAATTTTTAGTATATCACGTAAGCACATATATATATATGAATAATTTTTTAATATATCAGGTGTACCATATAATCTTTTTATTTTTTCCAAACTACGATATTTGGATAAGAATCAAATCCACTATCATGTTTTTTATTTATTCAAAAATAATAAGAAAATCCCCACAATCTTTAACATTTTGAAAAAAAAAAACCTTGAACAATCTTACAAGTTTGTATTTACTATCAATCAACAAATCAAAATAGTGAAGATTGTTTTAATTCTACACAATCTTCTGAGTTCTTATTTAATATTAGATAAATTTTTAATAAAGGTGACTTTTAGAATATTAAAAACATGCATGAAAATGAGCAAAATGATTGATTTAGATCTAATCTAAATATTACCATGTGTGGAAAATAGAGAGGGAGCATGATGTAACAACTCGGGCTTCTATTGAGATATTGTCCGTTTTAGGTCACATCCCAAGTTTACACCCAGCGCCCACCCGCACGGTTTTGTCCCACAAAACATGCGTCGACAGATTACCACGAGCCTCCACACTTAAGCTTCATCCTTTCACTTGGGTGATGTGGGATCTTACATCTATCTCCCCTCAAAGGCTTCAGGGTCCTCATTAGACATACCCTCGTTAGGACTATTGAGGGTCGGCTTTGATACCAATTATAACAACCCAAGCTCCTGTCGAGATATTGTCTGCTTTGGGTCATGTCCTAGGGTCACGTCTAGAGCCCACCCCAGCACCGACCAGCACAGTTTTGTCCCACAAAAGGCGCCTCGACAAATTACCACTAACCTCCACTCCCCACATTGCCCGAGTGAGAGGGGGATCTTGGCTTAATTGTGGGGGCTCATGGTAATCTGTCGAGGCGCCTTTTGTGGGATAAAATCATGCCAATGAGTGCTGGGTGTAACCCTAGGATGTAACCCAAAGCGGACAATACCTTGACAGGAGCCCAGGTTGTTACAATTGATATTAGAGTCGACCCTCAATAGTTCTGATGGGAGGAGTGTTTAGCGAGGACGCTGGAGCCTCTTGGAGGGGGGTGGATGTGAGATCCCACATTGCCCGGATGAGAGGAAAAGTCCTACTTTAAGTATGGAGGCTCGTGATAATCTGTCGAGGTGCTTTTGTGGGACAAAACTATATGAGTGGGCCCTGGGGTGGGCGTTGGGCATGACCCTGGGATGTGACCCAAAGTGGATAATACCTCGACAGGAGCTCGGGTTGTTGCAATTGGTACCAGAGCCGACCCTCAATAGTCCTGACGGGGGGCTGTTCAGTGAGAACGTTGAAGCCTCTGAGGGGGGTAAGATGTGAGATCTCACATCGTCCAGGTGAGAGAGGGAGTCCTGGCTTAAGTATGGGGGACTTGTGGTAATCTGTGGAGATGCCTTTTGTGGGACAAAACCATGTGGGTGGGCACTGAGTGTGACCTTGAAACGTAATCCAAAGCAGACAATACCTCGACAGGAGCCCAAGTTGTTACACATGATTATCTCGATACATTGAAAAATTATCCATTATCTTAAATTACATTTTATATTTTTATCTCATCCCACGATGAATATAGCATTCAATATTAAATTAA
>JAYJMB010022362.1:15054-40685 GCA_036873735.1 Pouteria campechiana | reverse complement strand
CCCCCGATGGACTTCTATGCAGTTCACTGGTTGACCAATAAGGCAAAAAGAAGGGCTAAAATTTGCAGACAGTTCTCTCGTAGGCTTGAGGGAGAACAATATTATCTTGCTTGATGCCCAAGAACCATAATTTAGAATGAGAATGTTATTATGGCCATCTATGTCTATGAGTTCATTTTGGAGCTAGCATTTGAGTTAGCTAATGCATGTTTATTTTATGCAGCTAGCAGCTTCTCTTGGTCCTCGCTTCTACCTCAATATTTACAAATGCAAGCAAATATCAGAAACAGGCGCACAACAGGTATTAACTCAGTTTCAATGGTTTTATGCCCATGGACTTCAGAGCTCAACAGATAGACATACAGCTGTGGGTAATTAACATAGAAATGGCCTGCGTTAGAGAGATGAAATCCTACCTAATTCCAAGGTGATTTGATGCTTTTGGTTTAGATGCTGCTGGACACTCAAGCTGTAAAGACAATTCTCTTGGACATCCCTGCACTAGGAAGACAGGTATATTCATCACAACTAGTGAAACATACAATATATTTCATCGTAATCTTTACTATTCTACTTTGATACAGGATGCATATTCTATCCTTTCTGCTCATTACCCCTCACAATGGTATATGAATGTTATCTTTCCTTGGTATTTTTTGCACGTGACATATTTGGTATCTGATGCAGTTGCTTAACATGACAAAACTTCTATGCGGTTGCTAACCAATGTGCATTTGATAACTGCTATATAATCGATGTTTAATGCTGCAAGAAAAAAGGGTGAGCTGCATGTTTTAATAACCTTCTTCCAGGGCAGCATTACTGTTTCAAACTTGTGCTGTTTACTCTCAAATCCAAATACATTAATGATGTCAAAGATGTTTCCCTGTCCAGAACCTTTTCAACGTCTGAAGCTCTGTTTCTGTTTTCCTTCTTGAAACTTAAAGTTGAAAGTTCACAAGCCAAGAGTTTGTGAGCCTACTAAAGTGAGACAATTGTGATGTTTGTATATCACCATCATCTTACCCTTGTTATCTAGAGTTTATTCTTACAAATCTTATTCTGCCCGGCATTCCATTTATGGCCTTAGTTTAAGTGAAATGTTGCATGTCATTCACACGCAAAGTCATTTGACATGAACAGATTAAGAATATATTCTTTATGGACCTAGTGTCTTCCTAAATAGATTGTCATGCTGACAGACAGCCACTAAGACAGTTAAGTAATGGATTTCGCCAAATCTAGTTGAAAGATTTCTGCAGTGATTGGAAAAGCTATACCAACGAATCATTCTATGAAGTATTTTTAGGCATGTTAATAAAAAATGTCACTGAAAAGCTGGTGGCTGTACTGGTTGGTATGCAAGTCTTCAGGCTGTTCTCTATACTTATAAAAAGGAAAAAAAGAAGAAGCTAGCCTAGGGTCTATTTATTCTGATTGAACATGCAGATGCATCCATGGATAGTATTCTTGACAAGATGCATATCTGAATGCACATGCTGTACTGGTTGGTATGCAATTCTTTAGGCTATTCTCTATACTTATAAAAGAGAAGAAAAAAAGAAGAAGCTAGCCTAGGGTCTATTTATTCTGATTGAACATGCATATGCATCCATGGATAGTATTTTGGACAAGATGCATATCTGAATGCACATGCATATGTTATATATGTGTTTATACATATAGGCATGGTCATAAATACACAACCTTACATAATTTCACTTTCAGTTTCCTATGGGCTTTCTTGCCTTTAACCGTCTTCAAATTTCCACTTCCCAAAAACTTTCAATGTTCACCTTGTCCTAATGCTTTCCATTGCGACAGACATCAGGTGCTGCCGGGTACTCAAAATTTGTCAGCCGTGAAATGAGCAAAGCGGAAGCTCTTTTGAAGGTGAGTGATTGACTTCAACATGATTCATGCCGTGATCTTTTTCCATTTTTTCTCTGAGCAGCTGCAGTGGCTATTCAATGCTGCTGTTTTGCAGGTTATTTTGTCACCTGTTGACTCTGTGGCTGGCACATACCGAGCACTGCTTCCTGAGGGAACACCATCAGAATTCCAGCGGATACTTGAGCTAAAGGTTCTTGTTTCGTCTAATTATTTGCATTATATATGGGTTATAGTTGATAGAATTGAGTGGATAGAGAAAAAAGACAAGGATTAATGCATATAATGGCTGTCGGTTGGGACAAGTCTTAGAAAATTGATTTGATATGTGGTCACTACTTCAAGCCATCTATATGAGCCCTATGCTTTCACTTCCAGTCCCAATCCTGCATGAGAGAGGACTGTGTCAACCAAGCAACTATCATTAATCTTTTTATGCTGCTCTCAGGGGACATGTAGCTGACACTAATTAGCTGGAATAGGACTTCTAGATGCTGATTCTTGTGTGTTATGATTGACAAGTAAGACTGAAGCAAGACTTAACCTTTGATTTGTTTGTAAAAAAAAATTGTGGGAGCATCTCGGGGTCATGTCAATTGTGGTTTTGAAATCATTTCTGTAATGGGTACAGCTATCTATTTCATGCACATCATCTACAAGGGTGGCATTTGGCTTAATGTGCCCAACCTTTACAATGTGTGTTTTGATGTGGAAGTGGGCATTAGTTTTGATCCCAATACATGGTTTCTTGCTTTAACTAGTCAACGCAAAATTCAAACACTATTTTATAAGAGAAAAATGGTTTAGGGTTCTTAGGACCTTCTAGTTGCGTATGCTATGTCGATATAAGTTGTCTTTAGAAGAAGAGATACATGGAGATTCTCATAAACTTGAATTTGCTCAATGCAGGGTTTGAAGAAAGTAGATCAGCAAACTATACTAGATGATTTCAACAAGCACAGGCCGGGAATCAAGCATCCATCGACAGTCCCATCGGTTGTAGTGCCAGCTGCACCAGCAGTGGCAACTGCTCCTGCTGCACCTGCTGCTGTAGCAGTGGTCACTGCAGCAGGGGCAGGAGCAGGAGCGATATCAAGAGAGGACGTGCTTACTCGGGCAGCAGCTCTTGGCCGTGGAGCTGCCACGACAGGATTCAAGAGGTTCCTTGCTCTCACAGAGGCTGCAAAAGATCGCAAGGATGGACCTTTCCGGAAGCTGTTCAACCCATGAAAAGAGAGAGGCGCCAAGTTAACCCATGATTGGCAGGGCATCTCATACATATTTTTTTGAAGCTGGAAAAAATAATAAAATGCTTAAATGAGTTCTAGATTGCAGCGGTGATTTTGGAAGAATACTTGAGGAGACTTTGTCTCTTTTGATTTGTTCCGACTCTTACCATTCCCTTGCCAGCAAGTGACAAAAGAAGCCCCCTCTCTCTGTTTATTCTGTTCCGTTATTTAATGCACAGTAAGCTAGACCATGGTTGGCAGTTTTCTGGGGTGTGACCCAGCAGAGATCATCCATGATTTGGTTGGGAGGATCTATTAAGATATGGGTTAGGATTCAATGAGGTAGGGCTTCATTGAAATCTTCATAGTTTGGGCCACCATGATGTTTCATAAGATGTAAGTTGACCGGTGACATTAGCATTATGCTTTTAATTAAAATGCACGAAATAATTTAAATCAGAGGTCTTGTAGATCATACCGTCTAAAAATGTGTGTAAAGTTTCGAATCATTTACATTAATCCACACAAGTACTAAAAATATATAAAATTTAGTAAGCTTATTCATCCATATCATCGTAGACAATTAATAAATTTAGCAGGTTTATATCAACTCTTAAACTATTGCGTTTTGTGTGGCCTACATGAGTGGTGGGATGATCTTTAAATTTTGACTTGAGTAGCTTTGGCTAAGTATGATGTTGAGTTTGGGTCTCATAGATAAAAAATTATGGAAAGCCCAAACAAAATGTCTCCGCTGAAACTGAGTTTTGGTAAAAGCGAATCTATTTGAATCACCAGCCCTTGGGATATATCTACTGTTGGCCTCCCATTTCCTCCGGTTTCAACTAGGTCAGACTGGGCGCGGAATAGACGGAGCACAGCGCTCGACCAAGGGATAGAGCTTAGCGTAAAAGTGGGCCGTCCGTACGTCACGTATATTTAAGATCTAAACCGTTTAACCACCAGTTTTTATGTAGTAGTCTCAGAAAATAGAAAACGCCGTTGCTGGGGATCGAACCCGGGTCGCCCGCGTGACAGGCGGGAATACTCACCACTATACTACAACGACTTGTGATTTTAAGCTTCAGTAATTATATAATATATAAATATTATTTAAACATACCCAACTAACCAACCGGACATAAAAGGTTCGGTTGGTGGCTTGATATCAAATATTAGTATCTCGTGGTCTCAAGAAATTAAAGCATCATAGTCGTCAAAGCTCATGCAACAAGTGCCGTTTTAAAATCTCCAATCTTCTGCGGTGCAGTTTGGTTAGTAAAAAACTATGATTTTTTAAGTATTTTGTTTTTATCATGATGTGATATGTGTGTATTTAATAACTGCATTTTCTCCACCATTATCTATCTTTTACATAAAAACTTATATTTTTTGTCTTTATTTATTTTACGGTTAATATCATTTTTATTTTATTTTATTTTAAAAAAATACTTTTTTTCCTTCCTAACCAAACAGCTTTCAAAACAGATGCCTGAAGGTCAAATATGAGCCAGCGAAAGTTTCTTACTTCATTGTATGTTTATATTAATCAATGATTGTATAATGGATCAAATTCCTAATTTCAATTGGCTAAAGACAAATCCTTGCCTTTAGAAAGCTTGATCAATCCAAAAAAAGTAGAGTTATTATGATAGTTAAAAGTAATAATATTAAGAAAGTGAACTTTTACACCTTTTTAAAGATTCGATGTTTATAGTGGTTTTATGCCTAAGCAAATGAAGCTTTAGGGTATCTTGACAATTAAAGAGAGGAAAAAAAGAAAAATAAAAAATAATGTGATATAACAAGGAGTAATAATTATAAATAAAGTGAATAAAGATTAGATATATAGACTTTTTAAATGGACAGATAGGAATTGTGATGATTGAAAATGCAAATAATTATAAAAGGTAGATTGTTTGGGTAAATGTATATATGTAAATGTCATATTCTTTCTACTGATTTTAAGTATTCGTTTGGATGAATGAAAGAGCTGCTGATAACTTATTTAAGGTACTGACAATGTTGTTAAGTATTTTTCAAACGATTATCCATGCAATATAAGGGATAATATACACAGGGACACTATCAAACTTGGCAAAGAGTTAATGGAAACAAAAATGCATGATGTCAAGGTCCGTGTATTTTTAAGGAACTCAAGTAATCCTACAGAGTCAACCTATGTGCACATTAAATCAATTTAGAGCAAAATCAATCGACTTAGTTGGCTAAAGAGTTTGATCAGCCGATAAAGTTCACGATTAGACTATATTAGACTAACTAGCTTAAAGGACATTTTGGAGTGTTTAGCCAAATCCAATTTATAATCTCTAAAGGGCTCTAGTTAACTGAAAAAAGTGACTAGTCAATTAGTGGGATGCATTTGAAATACACTCTTTTTATACACCTTCTTTTATACTCATGTGAACATCATACTTTTTAATATTCAAATTGTTTTTATTATTGTCTATATTCTTGACTCTATCACTTCTTTTTTATTAAGTCATACCTTATCTTATTAACATTAGTATATATTTCAAATATGCCTTCGTAATTAAGACATGCTCTCTGAAATACACTTTATCCAAACACACCCTCCCTCCACAGTTCTGATAGGTAAGAACAATCAGCTTGCATGAAAGGCCAGATGACCCCACATGGACTAGAGGAAGTGCCCAATCAGCCAATGATTATGACTAGTTAAATGGGGTTGTAGGCTGCCAACATGACAGTCTTCGAGGGGATGGTCACCAGTCGACTGGGGAGTTTTCACCACTCCTTTGTTTATTAAATTTTAGGTGTCGCATGGTCGACTTAAATTATTCTCCCCAGCTTTTTTATTTTATTTTATTTTATTTTATTTTGGACTCTTGGAGGTCTAAAAAGCTGTCCTAGATGCTTAAACAGCTATACTTCTTCTATAGAACTTTCCTGGCAGTCAAGATATTCAGTTGTGATTTCAAGTCTATCTTCTTCGACTACTTAAAAAAAGTCTTCTCTGGCGCTAAGTGTCAACCAAATAGATTTTTGTGAACTTCAATAATTTGTTGTATATCAACCTACTAAGGGGTAGTTTCATTTATTATTGTATTAATTTCTTAGGTTTTTTTTTGGTGAAAGAAGAGTCTTTTTTTTACTACGAAGAGGACAGGGTTAAAAGGACAGTGATATTATTTAGCTAATTTGGGAGCTTGAGAACCCAAAAGACATTTAGTAGACCCTGGTGTTAATTAGGATAGTAAATTTCATTATTAGCTCTGTAAGCCAGTAATGTGCATGCAAATTTCCTTGTTGGTTGTGTTGGCTAATAGTGTGTGTATAAATACTAGCTTACTTAGGTTAAAAAGTATATTATATTAAAGTCTTTCCTAGCCATTTATTTGATAATCACTGAAATTTTTAGATGTCTGTAATTTATACTTTCATATAAATCTTAATGGGCTTAAATTATCATTTTAAAGCATATTTAACAAAATAGAATATTTGATGTGAAATGTGTCAATTTTTTTTAAATAATGAATTTAGTATAATACTAAAATTCTCCAACATAAGTATTTCTTTTCTATATGATTTAATTTAGACATAAAAATATTTAAAGGACTAGATTATGTATGTATCATATCTATAGCCCATCTATTGAAATGACATTCCATGAGAGGAAGCAAAATCTTCCAACTTGTTAGGATTATCTAGAAATGATTTTTTTAATGTTGAGGCTTATATAAAATTTTAATTAAAATAATTTTCAATATCTTAACTAAATAAATCATACTAAACACAATGATTGATTCAAATCCTACTAAAATTTCATCATTTGTAAACAATAAAAAGGGCACATGATGTACACCGGGTACATGGAATAAGTGCTTCAGATAGTTCCTCCATCTTCCATTTTTATATGCATGGCGAGCGATTCTTCATGCGCGCGTATGCTCCAAGTTGTTTCCGCTGCCCTGCACGAGCGCGCGCGCGCGCGTAAATCTCGCTCTCCACGCCGGCGTGCAGGCATGCAAGCCCGCACGCCTGCCTTTTACGGAAACTTCCACGTGTCACGGAGTGCGACAGATGATACGCGTGCAGTTAACATATTACCGCACCGTTCACCTATCAATTCACCGTCCAAAATAACCGGAATCCATATTGAGTGAGAAAATAAATCAGCGTTAAGAAATTTCTCTATATGGTATAATCTGAATCATGTGTACCATGCGTGATCCCCTCGTTGGCGTGTATAGCGTGTCACGCACGCCAGAGTATTAAATAACTGCCGTTTGGACGTACTTGATGGGATGTTTCTCCAACCGTAGTTTGTTATTCGTTTGGTGAATTCGGGTGAGTATAGAACCGTACACCCTCCTTCTGAATTATTGCCACTTCGCTAAGTACGAAAAATGTATTTCCCCTTCTGGCCCATCTCAACTGCAATATATTTTCATGCACGGCGATGGCAGGGGTTAGAAAATTATCTCCTGATATGGACGGTCCACAACATACCCTTCACCTCAAGCACAAGGTAAGCGTGGCAAGAACTGAAATAGGTATAGTATAAATATTCGCGCACGTATATAAATTATTATAATGACTCTGATAATATTTTAATTAAAGTTAAAGTGTCTCCATTTTAATTTTGTTTTATTTTTGGCTCGTGTCTGGAATCTTCAACCTTTCGACTTCACTTCTATCACAGTCAATGGTGTTTGAGAATTAATGTTTTGCTCCCAAGATTAATTGATATTGTATTTTTGCCATTTTCATCTTAGAGATTTCAAATATACTTTGGAAATTTATAATTTATTTCAAATTTATGAATATCATATTTATTTATTTTAATTATTATTGATAAAAGAAATCATCTGACGTGACTGTAAAGCTCTTCAGCTGTATTTTTGGTGTGTGCATCTCAATTACACATAATACACCAATTTATAGTAATTTGTTGGAATTGACGTTAAGGACAACTATGCATGCCTAATAAACCCATATGATTACATTTGCAAAATCTTTTCCACTAATTTCTATCAAAAAATTATTTTTATAAAGAATTATATATATTTTTTACTACGATCCTATATGCATTTTGTTTGATTTATTTTACTACCATCGAAACATACCTCGAGTAGCGACCGCATTAGCGCGAGACCACACGAGCCAAGGTGGGGTAAGCGTGCGAATCGGCAGGCCGTTAATCAGGTGGACCCCACTATTTGACAAAATTTCAGGGGCTTGTTGGGTCGAAGGGATTATAGCATCCTTTTTCACCTTCGAAGACACTCTTCCAAAGTCAACTAAAAAGTGTAAAATAATTATAATTTTTTTACTTAGACTTTAATAAGCTGGAAATTGAGGGTCAATAGTGCATAGTGGAAACTACAATAAAATCATGATTTGATTATTTCCACCAAACCAGACTAATCATTGCAATTATTTCGTTAGTGCATCCCATTGCCCCCACAATGCGCGTGCCAAGTAAGCTGAACTTAGTGGCAACGAGGATAAACCAATGTAATCGCTGGCTGGATGAAAACCCGTTTGGGTCAACCGAATTACAAAGTTCAATATTTTTTTAAAAAATAAATAAATTAAGACAACAAAATTAAAAAAAAAATTAAACGGCAGATCTCGATTTAAAATCAAACCGAAACTGTGCAGAGTCCACGTCCACGGTGGAATTGAACCCTGTAGTTCCGGTTGTCAAATGGAGTTGTGGAGGAAAATGAGTGGGGCCCACAATATACCGCATTGGTGCCAAAGTAACACATGAAATGACAACCACGTGTCCTTTTATTTTAGGGCTACGTTGAAAAGGGAAGCCTATTCCCTCACCCACCCAATTTTGCAAAAATAATGCCAAGGAATAAAGTGGGTGCCATTTTCCTTTCCTTTTTTTTATTTAGTTATCAGTTAAAATATTTGCATTTGGAAACATCGCCCCGTGCACGCCATGCCCCCACGTCATCTCCCCACGCGTGGCATCCAAGGACCAGATCACAGCCGTCCATCTCACATCCCCGAAAGACCACAACCCAAAAGCCTCCACGTGTACGGTACAAGATAGGGAAGTACTAAAATTCCAGGACCGGAAAAATAAAAGCACTATTTTTATCCGTACCTCAAACCACGGACACGACGCGGCAACAAATCGCCGAGTCGTAAAGCTCTACTAAATACATACTCTGACAACTGCGTTCCTCCATACGCATGCAATCAGCCTGATTTTTTTACAGTTTTCCGTATACTTGTATTTCTAATATTTAGACGGTTCTAGCTAATGAATTTTTGTTCTGATAATGTCCGAATTTTCCATTCGCGTGACCCGCCAGAGCACCATATAACCTCCCGATCGGCGATGATTATGTTATTCTAAACTGATGATTAAAGGTTAAGTTCTTGACTAAGATAATATCAGGATGTCGGGTGGTAAGGATTACACGCTCGACACTCCTTTCCAGTCCAACCGTTCATTCTGTGGGGCCCATTACGGAAGGCCCCATATCCATTTCCTAGCCCAATTAACTACCCGAATTGGCTATTGAGAACGAAAAAAATGAATCTGGACCGTTGATCACCGGATTGTCTGACTAGGCCAATCTGGATGGTTGAAATGCATCCCTACTTTCCGACACAGCAACGACAAGAAACTTTAATCAAACATTTGTATTACTTTAATCAAACTTAATAATCAAAAGCAAAGCATGTCATCCGCGCATGTTGTACGGGGCGCCAGTGCAATGTTCACACGCGCTTTAGACTGCCGAGTCGCAGTCCATCACACACGTGCCACTAACTCGCCACACATGTGACAGAGCTAGACAGATGGACGGTCCTGATCAAGCAATACGGTTCCCAACTGTAGGAGGTACCTAAAGAGGAGAGAAAAGAGATTTTCTGATTCTGTTCCGACATTTAGGCGTGAGGAAATGTCACGGGCTCACAGGCAAAGATGGGGGAGAATTCCATGGCACCGAACTCCAAATCTCGCACTGTCACCGGATTTAGCGACATGCCTTTGTCCCGATTAAACCGCAGCCGTTGGATCAGATGACTGCAGTTCGGGTGCGGCGCGTCGGTGACAGCAACAAAGCAGCGCGCTGGGTTCGCCTTCGCTTCATTTCGTCGGCAAAAAATCGGCGCATTCTTCCCCCGACGATCTTTTCATAACCGCCCACGACCCGCTGGTGCGTATCTCCACGCACGTGCGGCATTGCCGAGTAATGACTAACCGCCGATTCCTCGCCAATCACCATGCCATGGGAGCGCTCTAACGTGCGCACGGCGCACCTTGGACCTTGCCAACTTCCCGCTATAAAGTTGCAAAACGGCAATCGGCTTCGCCAGTCTCTCTCTCTCTCTCTCTCTCTCTCTCTCTCTCTCTCTCTCTCTCTCTCCCCCAACTTTTAGCTATAAAATCGGAAACCAGCAGTCTTCTTCTCAACACCCCCTCTCAATGGCAGCAGTAGCCGTGGCTCCGGTCGACATAGACAAGCTCAGCTACGAGATCTTCTCCATCCTTGAAGCGAAATTCCTTTTCCCCTCCGACCCGGCGCTCTTCCCCGCTGGAAAATCCCCGTCTTCGGCGGCGGAAACTCCAAAATCCAGCAACATCGCGGCGTCCAGCGGCGGTAAGGTTCGTATACTCTCCATCGACGCCGGCGGCTCCACCGCCGGAATTCTCGCGGCGAAATCCCTCTTGCTTCTGGAATCGTCCCTCCGCAAGCTCTCCGGCGATCCGGATGCCTGCATCGCTGACTTCTTCGACGTAGTCGCCGGCGCCGGCGCCGGCGGCATCCTAGCTGCACTTCTCCTTACCCGCTCGAAGTCCGGCCGCCCGCTCTTCACTGCCGACGGAGCACTTAAGTTCCTGACGGAGAATCGAAGTCCTGCTAAGAGCAGATTCTTCCGGCGGATTTTCAGGTTTGGCGGGTCGGGGTCGGAGCGGACATACCGAGAGACGTTTGCGGAATGCACACTTAAAGACACGTTGAAGCCGGTGCTTATACCGTGCTACGATGTGCTGACGGGGGCGCCGTTCGTTTTCTCGCGCGCGGATGCGCTGGAGACGGACGGTTACGATTTCAAGATGAGGGAGGTGTGCCGCGCCACGTCGGCGATGGGCGCGGCGGTGGAGGTGAAGAGCGTGAATGGGGGAACGAAGATCGTGGCAGTCGACGGTGGCGTGGCGATGAGCAACCCGACTGCGGCGGCAATCACGCACGTGCTGAATAACAGGCAGGAGTTCCCATTCTGCCGTGGGGTAGAGGATCTGCTGGTTGTGTCGCTGGGTAACGGAGAGTCGGACTCCGGCGGAGTCTACGGTCGCCGGAGCATGACCCCGGGGCGGCAGGAGTTCGTCAGGATCGCCGGAGAAGGAGTCTCGGACATGGTAAGGACGCGTCTTCTTTTTCTAATCTCGTTTTTTTAGTGGGGGGTTGTGATCTTTACGGCTTCGACGATATAAACCATCTAACTCACGATTTATGCCTTCACAGGTCGATCAGGCAGTCTCGATGGCATTCGGCGAGCTACGGTCCAGTAATTACATCCGAATTCAAGTACAAAATTATTAGTTCCAATTCCTATTTAGAAATTAAAATTGAAATGTATGTAATTAAAATATTTTCAACTAATTAATATTAATTTTGGTGAAAGTTTCAGGCTAATGGCTTGTGTGGCATGAGATCGCTAATGGTGCATAAAGGCGGCTCGAACATCGACGAGACGAAGAGGATTGTGACGATGGCAGAGGAGATGCTGATGCAGAGGAATGTGGAGTCAATGCTTTTTCGAGGGAAGAAGATTGCAGAAAAAACGAATAAGGAAAAGCTAGAGTTGGCTGCAAGAGAGCTGGTGAGGGAGGATGAACGGAGGCAATCAAGCGTTATTCCGACTGTCATGATTAAACAGTCGACGTCAACAACTTCCACCTCCACTGCCTCCTCACGTTGATGATGAGGGCTATCTTTTTTTATTTATTTTTTCTTTTTCATTTTTCTTTGCTGGCCGCTTACAAAAAGAAAGTAATAGCAAGAGCTGAGCAATTAAATTTTTTTTTAAAGTTAATTATCGCTTGAAGTTGAACTTGTAAATGAGAGCTTATGGAATCGAGATAAACCGTCGAAATTACCGCAATTCATTTCATGTGTAAAAATTTAGTAGCACGGTTATGTACCAAGATCCGAAATGCCAATGTGGAAATGCTATTTTGAATGGTGGCAGAGCATAAAAATATTTACAGTGATAAATACGATGGTTGATTTGAATTTATTAAAAATGGGCGGGTGTAGAAATTAGAAGATTCAACGATCCAATCGTCACTATCAAATCACTGTGTCAGATATTCTCAAAACGACAGAAACGAGATAGCTGATTTTTCTCCAATATCCCACGACTTTTGGCGTATTTTATAGTGTCAGATAGGTAAATTTAATTAATGCTTGTTCGGCTACTTCGAATGCATTTGATTAGAATGAATTTTCCTAAACATTTTGATTTTTCAAAGCTTAATTTGAAATATACTTTTTATAATAATTATATATATTATCATTATATATTTTTAATTAATTATTTATCTATTTTAAGTTAATCATTGATCGGATATCATCCGTGTTACTGTTGACATCATTTTTATTCCATTTAAATCTATGTTTCCAAATAGAGTGAACTCACGAGCATCATGAACAAGATTGATTCGGTTAGTTTTAAATAAATATATATATATATATATATCTGTATGTGTAAAAAAAGAAAAAAATATTAGGAACAAAAAAAAATGTTAGAAACAATTTTAATGTGACAGCAAAGAAAATGTATTTAAAATATGATTGATTTTGAGAAAATAAAAATAAAAATTAGAAATATAGGTGAAAAAAAAAGAAAAAATATGAGCTGTTGAAAATAATTATAATATCACATGAGAGAAAAGAGACAATCTAATATATCAGATGTCAAATGCAACATTATCTAAACATTGAGCATCCCATTCTCTTATTCCATTACACTTAACCTTTTCGTTTTGAACAATGTAGTCTGATTGCCAAGTAATCCAAAAACTCTTTGATTTTCAGGTTATAGTGCATTTAAAATGGAACATGTGAATTGTAACCAATAATAACCAGGAATAAACTTGTATTCCAAGCAGGCAATTGATAATTGATTACTAAATGCCAGGGTATTTATTTAATTGATGGAGGTTGCCCTGGGGCCCCACAGAAAAATGAGCCTCGCGAGGAGTGGATGACACTCTTTATTAATGCCTTTAAGTCTTCTGATATTGCTAATAATTACAATAAATGGGTTTAAATGCTAATAATTACATTTATTACAATATCTCATCCGGACTCATAAAAACAGGCAAGTAGTGGTAGAGAAGCCTCATAAGTGGACCGTTGTACTCACGGCTTGGAGATTGAAGGTGGGCAATGACAAAAATGCTCGGGCCTGATGCTTGACACTCGTGCTGCCATCTTGTTCAATTGTTAAGATAAAACTCGAACCATTTATGAAAAAGTGCGAACAGAATTTCAGGCCACATCAGGAGCAACTACATTGCGTTTAAGTTCCAATCTCAAGCATTAAACGTCCAATATGAGCATTTAAAGAGGAAGAGGGTAGTTATTCAAGAGTAAAAATAAATCAACCAAAGAGTCTCTTCTTACTGATAAAACCCACAAATATGTGATCAACCATTTATGCCTTTCTTAATGTTTCTGTTATATATGTGATTAATTATGCAAAATATTATAATATTAGTGCAAATTAATTTATACAATTTTTATATTTTACATTTAATTTTATAAATTTTCAAATATATTACCTACATAGTCTGTAATCCAAATGATTTTGTGTTCTCTGATTAATTAAATTGTGCTAAATATAATGGTCTCCTAAATTCTTATTAGAAATATTATACTGAACCCAAAATGAAGTGACATTCCTGACATTTTAAACATCCAATTAAGATGATTTTATGGCTCACTTAAACATCCAATTAAGAGGATTTTTATATTATGAAAAATCCATGAAAAATAACTATAACAAATTATTTGAATATTATTAAAACCTTATGGTGAAACTGAATGATGTGACCATGCAAACGGTTGGATCGAAGAATTTCCCAGGCTACAATAATTCAAAGATTTTATTTTTTGCACTGTCCTCATCCAATCTTGGACTGAATTAACTCCCAATTAACTCCCCATTTTTCGGTTTTCTATGGTACAAGTCTAATCTGGTTGATTGTAGGGCCAATACTATGATAGAAAAAAGTGACCTATCAGATGAAACACCAGTTCCCGCCCGGACAGATGGCCCCACATTGAAGGACTTTGTAACCAGCCAACCAATATTCATACACGGTCAGCTGATGCCTTGTCCACCTTTTTCTCATGCCTTGACTGCGCCTCTCCCTCTTTTGAGCTCTCTTTTCCTTGAATCTTCCGTCTGCCTCGCTTCTATTGTTTTTATATGCTTTGCTTTCATCTTTTCATCTCCACCTTTGAATTCAATCAAATATTCTATCCCTCATTAGCCACGATTTTGGCGGTAGTGTGATTTAAGAGTTAGATTAATGCCTCAGCTAGCAACCCCCAAAAATATGGATTAAAGGCTTCCGGCTCTATTGTCATGATTGGTTAAAAATAGGAAATATTAATTGTCCAATTAAATGGGTCATCCAATTAATGCCATCTTTTCTTGGGCCACCACATACATAAGAGAGCATTATAATATGAATATTGCAGGTGGATTGTGCAAATATATGCCAAACACCATAATTTAAACAAATTGCTCGATGGGTTATCATAGAATATATAATCAATGAATCTTCTTTGGCATTTTCCTTTTGTGGTGCTTTTCATTTAAATTAAAGTGCTAGGGTCCTTTGATGAGAAGATTTGCGGCCCATGGAGTTGCTTTTATTGGTGGTCCAAGGAAAAAGCTCAATGTGATAATCTCCCTCTTTAATTAGAAAAACTTAACAGGTAGATACATAGGTTTTGGGCAAAGTCCTGTTTTATAACTATTTTGGGTTGCAACTTGGTCGGGCGGCAGAGCTTGACAGACCCAGCCCCATTTTAATTATGTTTGGGTTGATTTTTTTTCAAAAATTAGGTTTCAAAGTCAAGGTTGAATTCCATCTTAATTTTAAAATAAAATTTTAACCTGATTTACATAATATTAGTCATGATATTGTGTTAATATCTACAAATCCGCCTTCTCATTCCAACACTTATATTAATCTCTTTTGAGCGTTGGCTATTCAAACTCGAAAATAATATATTATAAGCTCCAAAATGCTTTCCAAAAGTTTATAAGTGAAATAAAATTTTTTAAGCTAAGGCACTTTCTATAACTAATTGGCTATTTCATATATACATTCATGAATTTGTAACACTGGCAACCTTATTACAATTACCAATTTATCACACATTCATAAATTTGTGATAATAATTTATGGCTCATCAGGTGAGAAGAATGAATTTATTACTATAAAAAACTAAAGGAAGACAAAAAAAAGAAAAAAAAAGAAAAAAAGAAGCCTAGGAATTAGAAAGGAAGATATGAAAGGGTTTATTCGGACGCATTCGGAAGAGATTGATGTAATATTTTAATTATTATTATTATTATTATTATCTATATTTTTAATAATTTTTCTTTTTGATTAAAAAGCTAATATTGCTAATGCTATTTCTTACTATTCTCCACTATATTTTTCTAATACACCCTCATCTAAATACACTGTATCCAATGTACTCAAATGTCTAGACTTATTAAAGACACAACCCCCAAAATCCATTGGAGTGGCGTACTAACTCCACATAAGTGTAAAAGCGAGTTAGAATGATGAAGATGAAACTAGATTCAAAGCTGGGAGCTTTCAAAATAAAGTTAGGTTAGGGTTTGATTGAAGTCTTAGAAAATAAGGTTAAAGATGGCTGGACCAGAAACCATTTAACCCAACCCCAGTTACAGCCCTTCCGTGAAAATGGTGGGGCCACCACAGTATTTATATTCTGTGTCCCAAAGGTAAGCCTCTACAGCTAGGCTATGACAGGGAAATGCAACGATTGGCACACCGGCCGTTGGTGTCGTTTTCATCTTTGCCTTTGAAGCTTCCAGTTTCAAGTTTCCAGCATGCGATTGGTGAGCGTAAGGCCGTAAGGGAGAAGCATGCATGCGGAAAAAGCGCGGCACTTCCATGGTCGAATTGGGAGGATGGGATGGCTTAGCTACATGTGTCATGGGGACCTTCACCACAATCACAGCACTCATCATGAGATTAGACTATGGCAAGTTTCCTTCCCTTAGTAGTTTTACTTACATGACATGCCCTTTCATAGTTGGTTGGGATGTAGTGCATTACCAAGGGGGGAGTGTATTCGAAACCTAAAATAAGGCTCACCTTAGTAAAATAGAATTTTTAATAGAAAGGTACAAAAAATAATTAAAAATATAAATAATAATAAAAAATAGTATTATTATGATATTTTTATATCAGCAAATTATAACTTTTAATAAAAAATTAAAAATATAAGTAATAATAAAAAATAATATTATTATGATAGTAAAGACGTCACATTAGTTTTAAAATGTACCTAGACAAGAGTATACTTCCAATGCACTTGTGTTGCTAATGTATCTAAACCAAGCCCCATGAATTTTAGCCTATCGTCCATTATTTTTAGTTACACAGGGGACATAGATGCCAATGGGACCAAGCCACTTTGAAATATTCCAGTCAGATGGTTTTTATTTTTATTTTTTGGCCTTTTATTCTCGACAATTTTTTATAGCCCGGACTTGCATCTGAAATCTAGACATTGAATTCACATACATTTAATATCAAGCACTAGGAAAGCCGGCGGTTGACGGATACTTAAAAATTCAGTCCTATCGTCATTGTAATTAAGTAATCAGTCCTAGGCAATAGGAAGATGCTAAATTGTAAATTCCTGGCAGCTTAATAATTGATGATTTTTTTTGCATCCTGCAGAAGATCCATTGGGTCAGCGTAGCTTACGAGCCATTATTAAATGAACCTATTGAATGACTCTAAAAGAGTTTTTTAAGTATTGAAGGACTTGTTAAATGCTAGCTATAATGCATGTAAATAAATATAAATTTATTTCTTTATTATAGCTTTTATACTTCATTTAATTACTTAGATTTGTACATGTAATCCAGCTACAATGTACATATCCTTCTTCTTATTATTATTATTTAGTGTTAGCCAATAAGAGAATTATAGAAAAATTAACATATACCTGTCTATTGCTGTTTATATATGAAGTCACAGTGAAAATTTTAAAGATCTTTTTATCATAGTAAAGTAAAATCTAATTTAAAATGAACATAAATCATTTGTGTAAAATAAATTTAAAGTTTAGATTTTAAGTAACCCAGAGTGTTGACCAGATATATTTGGCAACCCAAAATTATTAAGGTTGGATTAGGATTGACTTGAAGTTTTAAAAACAAGTTTAAAATTAGAAGTCAGTTGAAATAATAATAAAAAAAAAGAATTAGGGTTGGGTTGACTTCAACCTAGCTTAAACCCTGATTGGGAAGGATGGTTGGCCCTGTTATTATTTCAAGCGGCCATCTCATTTTCTATCCAGAATTTGGACTAACCATCGGTTTCATATGATGAGATAGATAAAAGCATGCAAATTTTAAGGCTAATTTGTTAATTAGAAGAGTTATGCATGAATCATCTATTGTCAACTGTTTTAGCTGTCACAGTTTAACTAATTTATTCTAGATAACTTCACTTGTTTCGTTTCTAAATATTTCTTCTCACTGAGAAAATAATAGCTTTTCAAACTGGTGTACTATTATGTTATATATATATATATAAATTTTACTAAACTTTAGACCATTAATACCCATCAACAGTGCCGATGGGGAAATCCAGTTGAAGAATGGCACTGAATGGCGCATTCTTGTATGCATGTTGGTTAAGGCAAGCAAGCCTAGTTGTAAGTTCCACTCATGAGGATGCAACTGGTGGTCTATATCTCGTTAACATTTGGTCGTTTCCCTTCTCCCTACAGCTATAGCAGTCACGCATAGTTCTTAGTTCTTTTGCAAGTGAGTCCACTGGTCATTTCTATTTCTTTTAACTTGATAATGTAATTCCATAAGACTCTAATCAAGGCCAGGACCGCTCTAGAAATGACACTTAGAGAAGAACCAGGGGATGAAAGACTCTAATCAAGGCCAGGACCGCTCTAGAAATGACTCTTAGAAGAACCAGGGGATGAATAATCTCCCGAGCTCAATGCACCAGGTGTGCATGACTTCCGAAGCCTATTACTGACTTAAGTAGCTGACACCCTTTGATGTGTCATTTGTTTGAAGGACCCCATCCAAGATTCTTGGAAGTGCGACCCCAAACGGATTGTTTTAAAAACTTTATCTTCTCCTCATTGAAAATTTCACCCATCAAAAGAATAAGAAGATGGGTGCTGATTTATTAGGATCTAAGGTTGTTAAAGCCGTAATACTGAATTAACAATCATTTGATTTGGCTTATCTACCACTTTGCTTTTGTGGAAAACAACCATAAATTGGAATTTTTTTTTCCCATTGATGCATCACCCAAGCATGTGAAATGCAGCAAGATTCCTCTTCCAGCAATTTGGGTTAGGAGTTTGTTTCTCAGCGTGTGAGATTTTGTAGGAAGAAACACCATTTCCATTGCCCGTCCTGTCTGAGATTTGTATCATCTTTTCCCTTGCCAGTCCTCTTGAGATTTGTGTCACTCGAAAGCTTCATTGGGTTTGTGGTTCGATAAATCATGAAGTTTCATGATATATTGCCAATACACAATTAGGCTGATTAATATATGCATCCATCATCTCTTTACAGATAAACCACATCCTATTCACTGAGGATGTATTGATAATTTTGATGTGATACTTATCTATCTTTATCTATCCTTAACTTTCCACCTAAGTGGATGCAAGCTGTTGCATTGTTCATATTAATCTTGAACAATATTCTCATTATTATGCTTAAGTATTTTCATATCTTTTCTAATGACTTGAACAACGTGTTTTTACAATTTCTTCGATTCTTTTGTGGCCTTTTATTTTGATAAATACACTTCCACTTAAAACACCGTTTCTAGTCTTTATTTTAGATGAACAAACCGTGTACGTAATTTATTTACTTTACAATTAATAATATTTTTTTAATCTTAATTACATCATCTACATTTTCTTTTATTTCTATACTTGCCTAAACACAATCCATGTGTAGCTGTTTAACTTCTCATCATCTTACGAGCATGGAGACTACCAAAGGGCTTGAGTTTTCTGGTCAGATAAATGACAACCAACATCAATGTAACCGATAGGCACGTATGGGTAGCCCAGCCCAGATGAATTATTGGGCTTTGTAACCGCCTTTCCAGTTATCTAGGCTGCTGTTCATGCAGTGGATCATTGCTTAAAGATCTTCAGGGCTGATTCGAAGATCCCATTGGAAAGGATGCATTTGCATGTATCTAGAGAATGTGGGAGCCAGATGCTGCCATTTCAAGATACAAATGCGGGAGATGCCAAAATCTCTCTAGTTCGTTTTTACCCAATTTTAAAAGAGCAGTAGTACATTCATTAGTCTTAGCATCTGTTTGGTCGTGCATTATGGGAGCTTCAAAGCACTTTTTTCCGTCAAAAATACCAAAAGTGTTTGTTTGATTGAAAAGGGAGAAAGCGTATTATGCACATCGAAGTTTAGAAAAAGAGTGAAATTGTTGCATTGGAGAGAGCGGGAGGACTGCGAAAACAGTAAGGAGTGGTGGATGAGGATTTTCGAATGCTAAAGCATATGCTTGAGCGGCTTTTTATCAATACGGCTACCTTCAGTGCACAAATTCCATTTTTTTTAACGGGGAAATTTGCATGTTCAACGTAAACCTACAGGCGCATGTATTTTTTTTTTTTTTGGGAGAATTTTGCAGGTGAATTGGAGTTGGAATGGAAATAATTCCATGGAAAACACCATTTTTAAGCCTTGATTTGACATATATTCCTTCCAACAAATTTTTTGGTTATTATTTATATTTCAATCATTATATGTCTATTTATTTAGTTTTATTTATCTTATAGCTAATGTCATTCATATATTTTTCAATCTATTCCATTCCATCTAAACGAATAGGCCCTTAGGGTCCCTTTGAAAATGTGAAAAAGTGGGAAAAAACAAGAATATGAAAAGTAAGGGAAAAAAAAAAGATAGGTTTAATGTGAAAGAAAGTAATGATTACAAAATAGTTTTTTTATATGAAAAATAATAAATGATGATTAAAAATATAATTAATATTCAAAAAAATAAATTTGTTAGATAATTAAGATATAAAAATCACATCAAAAGCTAAAATTAGAGACCGGCCACCTTTTTCTTGTAGTTATCAGCAGCTTAAAATAGATAAATCTTTTGGTGAGAAAAACACTAAAGGAATGATACATGGGATATAAGCAGAGCTTAAAATAGATAAATCTTTTGGTAAGAAAAATAGATAATAATATAAAAAGAGTAGATTGCTGAGTAACAAGATGAAAATTTCCAATTTTGGACGAACAAATTTTATTCCGGGACTAAACGGGCAAAAAATCATTTTCCCGTCGTCGCCCCAAAATATCCTTTTCCCAAAACCCCTTCTTCACCTCTCCAAAACCCCCATTTCTTGCAGGGTTTACCCGCGACCAAAAACCCTGGCAAGATGAATCTCCTTGTACGTAGATCTGCTGCCATGTCTTCCATGCCATGGAAACATCCCATTAGAGCCCTAATTTCAAGTGAAGCATCTCGTTTCTCGACATCTCAGTCTCAGTCCATCGCCTTTTGCGGCGAATATATGCGAAATCTCTTCCACCATGCCGCTTCGGAGAAGCTCGGTTTCACCTCGCGCGGCAGGGATATCCATTTCTCGGTTCGGGCGCTGAGTTTCAAGGCGTCGGATGTCGCTCGGGCGGAGTACGCGGTCGACGATTTGTCGGACGAGAAGCCTTCGGGAGATGGAGATGAGGGGCTCGAGATTGCCAAGCTTGGGATTGCGCAAGAGATTGTATCTGCGTTGGCGAAGAAAGGGATTACAAAACTCTTTCCGATACAGGTGTTCTCTGCTACCTTTGCTAGTGTCATTGCTAATTTTTTCTTCTTCTTTTTTTCTTTTCTCCTTTTGTAAGTAGCTGTTGGCAAACGGGATTTTGTGATCTCTTGTTGGAGTGCTGAGATGCTGGCAAATTTAGAATTTCCATTTGAATTTGGCAATGTAATTGGTTGGATATGATCATTTACTTGCTGTTGGTTATACATCATGAGGCTTTCAACTGTGTAGTTCACTTTAATCAGTACAATTCTTTATGAACTGCTGCCTGTGCAGTCTGCAGCGGCTGCTGTGGTAATCTTATTGTTGGGGTTTTTGTTGCCCTTTTGAACTAGCACCATTGATGTTGTTGTTTGAGACTCAAAATCTTCCTGCAACCAAATAATGCTAATATCATTACCCGAATGGGTGCTTGGTGATGCATCATGAGGTCTAGAGATATGTGATCGTTACTCTGGAACTTTTTTTTTTCTTTTGAAAGTTGCTTATGATTGATGCAGGGAATATTCTGGTTATCTTTCACAACCCTCTATTTAGGGGTGCAACTTGGGTTGGAGTCAATCCAACCATAACCCTTTTTTTTTGTTTAAAACAACTCAACACTAACTTTAATCCCTATTTCTAAAACCTTAATCCAAAACTAACCTAATCTTGAAAATTTTGGGTTGGCTTCGATTTGAAAAACCAGGTTGATACATTGGGTTGTCTAAAATGTGTAATTTGTTTCATGTAAACAGATTATGTTAATTTTAAATTAAATTTCAATTTTTTTTTTTAAATTTTGAATGCAATACCATATATAAATAGTTACAGATAGAGTTATGTTATCCTTTCTAAAGTTGTCTTATTAAGTAACACTTGTATAAGAATGTAAGCAATTACATTTTTTTAATACAGTGACAATAAAAAAACATATTCTTAGAATATTGAGTAAAAGTCATAAAATCCTATCTAAAATTGCTATTTGAGTGAAAGTCTAGTTAAGGTGTAATCAAAGCAATTAAATATGGTATAATACCTATAATGGAGACATATTTTATCTATCTACATGTATATTGTAGCTAGCATTCCACAAATTTGGGTTAAAATTCGAGTTGGGTTTTCAAGGCCTCAACCAAACCTAACGCTATTTCTAAATCGGATTGGGTTGAACCTAACATTTCCAGCCCAAGTTGCAAAAAAATCCCGGCCAACCCTAATAAAAATCAACCCAGCCCACTTTTCACCCCTAGCTCTATCAAGTGCTTTGCAGTAATGGTTAAAAGTTTTTTTTTTAATTGTTGTATTTTTATTGGCTTTGGCTATAGTACTTAAAAAAAGCTTTATGCTGCAGAGAGCTGTGCTGGAACCAGCAATGCAGGGCCGTGACATGGTTGGTCGAGCTAAAACAGGCACAGGGAAGACTCTAGCTTTTGGAATCCCCATCATTGACAGAATTATCCAGTTCAATGCTAAGCATGGGTTCGTTTGTTTCTATCATTTTTTGTCTGATTATGCTCATTTTTGTTAATCGTACATCATTTTCAACATTTACAGCAATGAAAGCGGCCATATAATTAATGAAGAACCTTTGTAGGAAGAAGTTTTATGTTCTCTTTCCAAATCTGCAGGCGTGGAAGAAATCCATTAGCATTGGTATTGGCACCCACCAGAGAGCTTGCACGGCAAGTTGAGAAGGAATTCAGGGAATCTGCCCCCATCCTGGACACCATATGTGTTTATGGGGGTGTTTCCATATCATCCCAGATGAACACTCTTGATTATGGCGTTGACGTGGTTGTTGGCACACCTGGTCGAATTATTGACCTGCTTAAAAGGGGTGCTTTAAATTTGTCAGAGGTGCAATTTGTTGTTCTCGATGAGGCCGATCAGATGCTTGCTGTTGGGTTTGATGAAGATGTTGAGATAATACTCAACAAGTTGCCACAGAAGCGCCAGAGCATGATGTTCTCTGCCACAATGCCAAGTTGGATCAGAAGGTTAACACAGAAGTACCTAAAAGATCCGTTAACAATTGATCTTGTGAGTTTTTTTTTTCCTTTTTCTTTTGGTTTCTTTTTCCTTTCGTTTTCTCGGTTCGGTTCCTTCTTTTTCCTTCTCTCCCTCCCTCCCTTAATATTTTTTTATCACTCTTCATACAGCTGATACATTGTAAATTTCTCATCTGTGTGGTCATCTTAAAATTATGTGTCTTTTGTGCGCATATCTTGCAAATTGAAAACAGAGTATTGACATGATGCAATTCCTTTTAAGTTGTTTTAATTATGTTCTCAACCTTGTCTGTTCTCAAATGTAATGTATAACCTTGTCTGTTCTCATATGTAATGTATATCTCATCATGTGAATTTTTTTTTTTTCCGTTTCAATTTGTTCTTTACCTCTAGAGTTTATCTAAGAAATCTTATTACTGTCAAGAATGTCTTATATGTCTATGAACTTATCCAGTGGTAACTTGAAATTTAGGTTGGAGATTCTGATCAGAAGTTGGCTGAAGGAATCAGTTTATACTCTATTGCATCAAGCATGTATAAGAAGGCATCAATTATCGGGCCTCTTATAACAGTATGTGTCTAGCATTTTCTTTAGATTTGACAAGTTGATGCTGTTGTTATGATGACTTTTTGATTGGGGATGTCGTCGTCCTTTTCCTTTGCACAAGTTAGATTGAATAATTAACTTTGTTGCAGTTATGGCTTGTCTTATTCTCTTCTTCTGTTTCTTTATGATTTTTATACTTTAGGAACATGCAAAAGGAGGGAAATGCATTGTTTTTACTCAAACAAAACGTGATGCGGATCGTTTGGCATATTCAATGGGGCGAAGTTACCGCTGTGAAGCTTTGCATGGGGATATCTCACAGAGTCAGAGGGAAAGGACTCTTTCAGGCTTTCGAGATGGGCGCTTCAGTATATTAGTTGCTACTGATGTTGCTGCCCGGGGGCTGGATATACCTAATGTTGATTTGGTAAGGAGCTTCTTTGTTCTACTTATGATTCAATATGAAAATTGGTGGAAAATAATACCAAGTTGGTGATTGACAGGTGATGGGAATTATCATGTGCATTTTTCTGGATCTAAATTTTTATTTTATTTTAAAAATTTTTTGCTATCAGTTTTATATGCCTGAATTTTGGATCTTTTTATCTGGGATGCTGCCATTATTCTGTTGAATTCTGAATTGCACTTCATTCTATGTTCAGATAATACACTATGAGCTTCCAAGCACATCCGAGCTCTTTGTCCATAGGTCTGGGCGAACGGGGCGTGCTGGCAAGAAAGGAATTGCAATTCTCATTTACACAGACCAACAAACCAGAGCTGTAAGGGTCATTGAGCGGGATGTTGGGTGCAAATTTAAAGAGGTATAACTTTCATTATCATTTGGGAATATGCAAATCAACTAGCCTTCCTCAACCAATTATTAAACTAATTGGTTAGGTGATGCAGTGTCTACACATTTATGGCTCCAAAAGGTGCTTGCTGATATGGGATGCATATGATTGTTTTCTTTAAAATTAGCTGATGTGATTTTGGAAAATTCAGCTTCTTCTTTTTTAAATTATTATCATATCTATCTTTACAGAAACCTTTGATGTGATACTTATTGCTTCATCGATGGGATTTTCTGAACCCATATATGAAGCAATCTTTTTTCTCATTATTTACATGTTTCATCTCTATCAACCAAGCAGATAAATATGATTATTTATTATCACATATCTGGATATAGGTGCAGAAAGGATTGAGTGTGATGGAAACTGAGTTTATTAGATAAGTGTGATGGAATGATGCATCAGATAATTGGTAATTATCCTGCATTTGTCCTAATATGATCATGCATTGTCACTTCAACCCACTTTTTAGATGATCCGGGCTGTTTGTTAGCCCCATGGCAGCATCTTGGTTTCTGGCACAAAAGCCTGTTGAGTGAATCATCTGTTGGACCACACATTGGCAGAGGATACGTATTATATGCAATGCAATGTGAAGATATCCTTGAAAACTCTAGTGGACTGGGAAATGGGCTTGTAGAAACAGGCTGATCATGCTTTTTTCTCTAATAGAAGATTGTGAGGTCTGGGCTGTACCCTTGGCTTGATATGCTATGCAATCCCAGCCCAAGTCAGTCATGCACAAAATGAAATGATGTAAATTCATCTGCTCGGTTTGATCCATTAAATGAACTGGCTCTCACACACTTGCCATTGAGAAGGGTTTTTTTTTTCTTTTCTTTTTTCGCATGTGGGTTTGGCAAACCTCATCGAACCCAGATAATTGATGTTAACTATACGGATCCTGCTACACTATTATACTCCAACATGGATCATTTCTACATATATAGCATGTCAATTTTTCTCCTTTTCCTTTTTCTCCCCTTTACACCCCCGCCGGGGGGGGGGGGG
>JAYJMB010022362.1:0-15044 GCA_036873735.1 Pouteria campechiana | reverse complement strand
AACCCAACCCCCCCCCCCCCCCCCCCCCAAACAACCATTTTGGTCCCATCCTGTTGTCTCTTAAGGCCTTCTACTGGAACTAGCAGACCTCTAATTAATTTTCTTGGTCTCCACTGTGCAGGACCAGAACATCTGGGTATAGTTTCCCTTAGTTGAAGAGAAGAACTGACATAATAAGTGGAAACTAATTAATATATTGTTGACGTGTTCTCCTCACTGGTGTGCACCCAAGTCCTAAGCCATGCCTGCATCTGAGCCAATGTAATTGTGTATGTGCTGGCTGCACTCTTTCAAGTGCCAACCCAAATTACGGGGTTTCTTTTGTAGCTTTATTGGAATGTTTACATCTCTGTTTCTCATTCATCTGGAAATCTCTATTTAGGGATAAGTACACCTCACTGATAGGATAGGGCTAAATAGAAATTTAGCCACATCTAAGGCCAAGAAGTGATAGCCCATTATCTGCTCTCGACCTCCACCAATTTATTTATGATAATCTTCTCCCAGCATTGTTATGTTCCATTTTTCTTTTATCGGCATCATCTGGCTGGTGACATTCTCAATTTAAATGTCATATTTTTTGAAAAAAGGACTTCTAGTTTGTGACCTTTGGTTTGAAATTATCACTTGTTTTTACTTCAGGATATAGGAAATATCTGTGCTATCTTTGGATGCTTAATGAATACCTCATACCCAGTAGTTTCCTGGTTTATTGGGATGATGGGTCATTGCTTGGTAATGCTCCACAATAGATCAGCTTTATTTCCCTGTGGCACAAATTAATGGGTTTGCTTGTTGATTCCAAGTGCATAATGTGTTCTTTTCTGAACTATGTTAATCTTTTGAAGAAGTTTTTCATATAGATTTGCCCACTGTGCTACTAACAACATTCATTATCTTTTTTGTATTTCCAGCTCCCTAGGATTACTGTGGAAGGTGGAAATCAAGACATGTTTGGAGACATGGGAGGTGGTAGATTTGGCTCCTATGGAGGTGGTCGTATGGGTGATTCAGGTTTTGGTCAGTTTGGCGGATATGGCAGTTCTGGATTTGGTCGCTCTGCTGGTTCTTCATCAGGACGTATGGGCGGATATGGGGAATCTCGTTCTGGTCGTTTTGGCTCGTTTGGTGGATCTAGTTCAGGTCGATCTGGTGGTTTTGGCAATTTTGGTCAAGGCCGTTCTGGGGGCTATGGAGGTTCTGGGTCCAACCAGTCTGGTGGCTTTGGCGATTTTGGTTCAGGGCGTTCAGGTGGTTTTGGAGACAGTGGTTCAAGGCGGTCAAGTGGTATTGGAGACCACTCTGGGAGATCCAGTGGTTTTGGAGATTCCAGTCCAAGCCGTTCTGGTGGCTTCAGAGACTCTAGCTCAAGTCGTTCAAGCCGTTTTGGTAGTTATGACAGATTTCAAGATGATGGTGCTGATGATGATCGTCCGCCAAGGAGGAGATCATTTTAACTTGGCTCAAGGCTTGCTGTTCTTGCATGTCAAGAGGTAGCTGTTGACTCTTATTTCTTTTTATGGATACGAAAAACGTGTTATTTGTCTTTTATCATGTAATTTTGGAACCTTGTTTATTGGTAATCGAATCTGTATGGAGTTGCATATTTCCAAATCACGTGCAACTTGTGAATGCACCAACATTTGTGATTGAATGAGAGTTACCTGAACGTTGTTCTCTTGACAACAATACACCAACATATTGTGATTGAATGTGAGTTGACCAAACGTCATCCTCTTGATCCAATGTGGTAGAACACGACCATCCATTTTTTCCATGGTTTCCAGACATGTACCCAGAACCCAGATTGGTATACTGATTTTGTTGCATCATATGCTTTTATCAAACTTTCTATTAGCCTACCCATCCACACACCTGTTCATCAGATTGTTTTAAATTACTAGCTTGCTGTGAACGTCCATGCGTAGCATAAAGAGGCCAGCTGATGTGACCAGCATGCTTCTGAATCTGACATGTAATTTATTTTTTATAACACTAACACAATTTTCTTTTTGATGTAGGCTGCTGGTGCCTGGTGGGGGGTGTTTGTTTTTCAGGGGAATAGCACCGGGAGAGCCACAGGTACCCTACTTTGTAAAGTTTACTGAGGAAGAGGGTTTGTTGAAATTTCCTTTCAACCAAGCTCAGCAGTAGGTAGGAGCCAATTCAGAGCAAGCAGGAAGTAATGTCCGCTGAGTATTATATGTATCAGGAGCAAAAGAAAAAGAAAAGAATTAAGCCCATGTTCTTTTGGCATCTTTGTATGCTTTTGGGCCATTCTTGTAATCTTTGTTTCTTATATCAGGAACTTCCTCATTATATGTTCCAATTTGTTCCATCCTTCACGTTCGGGGTCTTTGCAATTCCTTGGTGTGGCCATATGCTCAGTCTATATTGGAATTTTGGGTTCCAAATCATCCTTCCGTGGGTCTATCTTTGTACATTTTTTGGTTAGTGTTGAATGATGGTGGACTTTGATGGGGTCAATCAAATGAAGTTTCATTTGCGAGGCGTTGCTATTTTCCCGCGTAAAAACATGCACGCGTAAGGAAGATGCCCGGCAAAGCGTGGCCCGCCAAGCATTTCTACACGAAGTCTGTCTGATGTCTGTGCATTCGTCACCTGACATGCCAAGTTTCGATGAAAATCTGAACCTTGTCTTAAGCTGAGCCCGGTCAATCTGATGGGATGTGAACCTTTTCCGTGGAGATTCTAAAATCTCAAGGCCGATGAAATTAATTTTTTCTCCTCATAGGGCAAGTGTAGGGCCTGGAAAAAGAGTGAAAAGTGAGAAACAAGGAAACGATACGATAAGATAATAAAATATGAAATAATAATTGGAATAAGGAGAATAACGATAAAATATATATTTATTTTTGTGAAAAAATATTGATAACAATAGGGAAAAAATTCTTAAAATAATTAGATATCACGTCAATTAAATGTGGTGAGAAAGGTAGACAAATAGCTTCTTTTTACAAGTACCAAAGACCGTAATAAGTCAGAGCCTCCAAGCAGCTGGAAGGCAGCAATGCGAAACGTGAGCTGCTGCCATTCAACCTCTTTGGTAATAATGGGATGTAAACCAGGGGAATTTAATGAATTCTGTAGTATCCACTTGTTCTAGATACATATATGTTTCATAGCTTTCACATGATATGAGATGGCCCAGGATAAAACAAAAAAGGCTACTTAGATGTGTTGAAAACAACAACAGCATATAAAAATCGATAACAATTTCTTAATCAATTTTGCAATCCAAGAGATAGTCGATAAACATCTTTTCCATCCAAAGCGTCAATCATACGTCGACGAGTCAACAAATCAAATTCAACATGATTCAATGCTCATAACAATAACTTCGATTTTTGCACATTACGATGTAATATTTTCCATTTGAACCGTCAATGAGGATGATCTTTTGCATTTCTACTAAAAAAAAAAGATTTCAAATGTAACGAATGGCTTAGACTACTCGCACGTGCAATCGGATGGCTGAGAACGAAGTCGTCAACCGAGAGGCGTGTATCACACTGCCACATGCGTGGGATGGGGTCCACCGTACGGTTCCAATGAGGAGGCTTTGTTGACGGGGTCCGAGTCGGGGCGGTTGACTTGAGCCGGCTGCTGGTGGAGGAAATTTCAATCCAGCGGCTCCCGTCGCCATGACAAGACCGGGATTAAAATGCATTGGATTTGGAAAGCAAGAAATCTCCCTACGCCTTCCCACCTGCTAATCTGCCAGCTGGCCTGGGAATCCTTCCGTGTGAATTTTCCGGCTTAAGGCTTTCTTAGAGATGAGATTTCTCCATCGAAATTCGTTGACTTGTGCCTAAAATACTCAGAGTCGAAGGTCCTCGTAGTCCCCCTGTGATTGATTGGGTTTGCCTCCGGACCATTCTTCTGTGATCTGCAAGGATTCTCAGGTAATTTCCTTTCTGGGTTTTTCGAGAACTCGCTGTTTTTCATTGGATTCCGTGAATTTAGTCGGGAACATAGGTGTTAAGTGCTGATTTACTCTGAGATTGATGGAATATTCTGGTTTGTTCATGTAGACGATATTCTGATTTTAATGACGGATAGCAGGCTTGCAGCTTTAGTTTCTGACGTTCTAATGGCAAAGTTAGTCTCGTTTTTGTTTATTTGGATTTTCAGTACAGAATTTTCACTCTCTCTGAATCATCATGATTCGATTTAGTTGTTTTGTTTAGCGTTTTCACTTGTTCCCCACACATACCAGGCAGTCCCAGCTATTCAATGTCAACTGTTGAATTGGGTACGTGTCTGTTTTCCTTAACAACTGTCTAATGATTAGATGGCCATGATCATCCTAAACTGCTACTTTTTGGTAGCCAACGATTTGAATGATCTAAAAAATGTTGCCCAGTTTTGGTAGAATGGCGCTGGAGTTTCTGCATGCCTGTGCATTTTAATCTGTTAATTACCTCTAATGGAGCCCCTGATTGAATCTAAAATCGAAAATTGGATATTGCATATAGCACGAGCCATGTTGATTCAGGGGAAAACTACGACAAAGGATGGAGTGGGCTGTCTTGAATTTAGGTTGTGACTTAATTGCACAGCAAGGGCTTGTTTTTATTATTCGGATAATCAAGACTAATTGACAAAAAAAAAAACGAAGATAACTTTATTCCCCCCTCCATCAATGCTTTTGTTTTGTGATATGTATGGCCATGTTTAGTTATGGTTTTCCACAATTTTCTTTTCATTATCCTCCTTTTCCTTTCTGCCGGCATGTTTTGAATGCTTTTGTTATTTTATAAATTACAGAAATAAAACATACTTCTACGCTCAAAATCAATGCATATTGATGGCCACCTACCAGGAAAATTATATAAACACACAGAGAAAATGGAATGTGTAGTCTTAGAACATGAAATCATTATCCTTGAAGAGATTCCATCACTACCGTAATGAAACATTGAAAAATTAGTAACGAAGTTAACTCCCACAATAAAAAATCCTGAAAGATGTTAATTAGTAATTTATGGATCTGTATCTGATTGATGCCCAATTTTGTTTTGGATGAGAGTGGAATTGATATTGATCTTAATGATGTTGAACTCTTGCCTACAGTAAGATCAGCAAAGGAAATGCTGCGTTCTTTTGGCTTTGGTCCTTTGAGGATTAAAAGTCAAAAAAGAAGGAATTTATCTCTGACACATTCTTTGTCACTAGACTCAGAGCAGAATTGTCTGAGTTCAGATTCTTAAATGTATTATCATTCTTTCTCTTCTCTGCAGGGTTTAATTCTACTTTTCTATGCACTGCTGGAAGTAGGAGGGTTGTTACCGGCACATTGATAGTGATGAATTGTTTCTCTTGCCTATTTCTGAGTGAGCCTCAAGCAGCGACTATTGAAACTGGTGAAGGTAAGAGAAAGGCCAAGGCCATTTTTCCATAAGGAAAGATTTACCGATGCAAAAATGTCATATATGTAAGATGTAGGCCACTTGTGATGTAGGGTTGACCATGAAGTATGAACATCACCTGGCCAACTAAGAACAACACCAGTCAGGGATATGTTTATGTTTAAAGTCTAGGACTTTATAATCAGCTTATAAAAGTACCAAAGGTGAGAGGAGCTTTCATTTTTTTTGGCAGTACATGTTCATGGTGGCCCGAACCATGAGTTACCTAGATCACATGCTTTCCATTTTGGCATGGCAGATGCCTGTATTCTGTGCAGATACATCTCTTTTACTAAAATGTGGCTATATCTTGTGCTGCCAAAGACTTAATTATTGAGGAAACATAACTAGGCTTCTGGAAGCCAATTTCCTTGGTAATTGGGTTTTTGTTCAAGTGGCACAGTGGTTGAAATGGAGTCATTTATTGGAAAGTCTCATTATGCATGGATCATGACCTGGAAATTCTGCACATTGATCAATCTTAGCTATCAATTCAGCTATAGCTGCACCCAAAAATGTCCCACTGGTTGTTTGTTGGCTGCTAGAGTATGGTTCAGATGTTCCAAAGATGTAAACGTCTGTATGCAAAAAACATGCGCCAAACATAGAAGGGCCTTATTTTGTAAAACGATTGGATAATTGGAACCTATGATGGGAGCCTATGCCACATCTCTCTTCTGATGACATCTACAACATGTTATGCGCCCTACTTAGTTTTGCTGTGCTGGAAGTTATGTTGCCCTTCATGGTTTTATTGAACAGCACCGTCAAAGGAACTGTTGAATATTCAAATACAAGGCTATACCCATTTAAGTTTTGGACCTGGAAATCTGAGGTTTTGCACCCAACTTTTTTATCTTCAATCCATGCTTAGCTTTTTCTATTTGGACAAGTGGGGTCCATTGTTCAGTGATATAGAACGCTGCTCTTCTGCATCCCACTAAAGTTTTACCGTTAGTTGAAAGAATGATCCAATTAAGGTATCTTTCCTTTTAGTTTGAGTCTTTCTTTTTTCTTAACTTTCTGCCTCAGTCCATGACCAGAATTTTGTAATTATGGGGAATGTTTCATCTGTTCTTGCAATCGAAACCATGGGCCTAAACTCCAATTATATGGTATAGAAATTTGGGTTGTGGATCCTATAACCAAACTAAGAGTTGAAACAGATGACTTCGCCTTTTTCCCTCTTCCATTCCTTGTCATTAGTGCATTATTTTTGTGAACTACTAATTGAACTGTATTTGATTTGATATGCTTTCAGATCTTCCAAAAATCCAGATCTACCCTTACAAGGAGTTGAGAAATGCCACTGAAGATTTTAGTCCAGCTAATAAAATTGGGGAAGGGGGTTTTGGTGCTGTCTATAAGGTAAACAGTTTGATCCTTGCTTCAAGGACCTGCACTGCACCTTTTATTTGAGTTTCATGCAAGCAGGAGCAGTGTCTAAGATGTATAAACTGATGATTTAATAGCTACACTGTGGATAGGCCACGCTCCAAAGTTTATCAGACTGGAAGATCTTACCAATTCAACAACCCTCTGCTTTTTCTGTTGTATGTTGAAGGTTGCCACTCTGCCACTTAATGGTCCCTTTGTAGATTACTATCGTAGGTAGGGTTGCCCTGTCAGGGTGATTTTTGGTCATATTACGATGAGGATGTTATTACAGCAACATGACATTTCTATGACAATAGCAGCCAAATGTCATTTGAAATTTATATTTATTTAAAAGAGCAAAGTTGTCGTGAAATTGGCAACAGCATTTATATAATAGCTTTTGATTGTTGGCGTGTCAATGCTATGAATGAGGAAAAAGGTTGGAAAATTTTTCCACCCTTTCTCACACCTTTTAATATGACTACATTTTAACTACCTAACAGCCCTACTTTTCTTCATTTTACCTATATTTTCAATTATTATTTTTCATCTTATTATACGAAAAGCTTATCTATTTTGTCTTATTTACTTTATTTCTAGTCATTATACTTATCACATCATATCATTTTTCTCTCCTTTCCCTTGCTTTTCCATATTCTTTTCCCCATTCCCACCTCTTTTCCCCGTTCCAGTCAAATTTGAAACATCACTCTTCAAGGAGGTGGATCCATGATGAAGGCATCAAGTTTGGCCACTGAAGATGGGGTCCCAGAGGCGAAATAGTCATGCAATTGACATCCTTTTAACACACTCATTGATCCATATGGAAATTGATGCCTTTTCTTTTATATATTTGTTGGTGACCAGGGAAAGCTCAAAGGAAGGAAAGTTGCTATAAAAGTGCTTTCATCTGAGTCACAGCAAGGGGACCGTGAGTTTTTGTCAGAGATAAATGCAATCGCTGGTATAGAACATGAAAACCTGGTTAAGTTGCATGGTTGCTGTGTGGACGAAAATCATAGAATGTTGGTCTTTGGCTATCTAGAGAACAACAGCCTTGCACAAACCCTCCTTGGTAATGTCTTTGTTTCTTCTTGGCAGAGTCATTTGATCTTTGGTTTGGTCCTCATCTTTGTTTTGTCTGGCTTTTAAGTCACATTGAGGCATTATTTTGGTTCCTGAAAGTCTTAGGAGGGGTCATGAGCATCTTTCTTAGAAGCAAATTCCCAGTGAATTGGACTTTCATGTAGTATTCTGGGTAGTGGGAAGATATTGCCATGGATTTAAATTATGTTGGGATACCAAAAAAGAACTCCTGTGGAAGTTGATGTTCTCAGAAAGTTGGTCATTATTCCATTTCCCAATATTGTGGATTATAAATGAATAATGTGATCTGTAAAATGGGAAAATTTTGGGCATTAAAGTCCCAAGACATGAACAGAAACTCAGCCACTCACTAAAAGAATCCATTTCCTTGGGGTTGACTCCAAGGAACAGAGCAATCCATTAGTAAAGAGAAATGTTAAGCAGGATTCCATGAATGCAGCTATAAACAGGTTTGAAGCCCACATATTCTAACATGGTCATTCAGCAGGCCAGATGTACAAATGCTTTGTTCGAGAAATTGGGCCAGTTTACTCATGAATTTGTAAGCAGCACATTTACTGCATTATCCATATTGAGTTCATCTCTTTGTACCATGAGGTCCCTTGATAACTGGCTAGAAAATTTGTGAGCCAAGGTTTCTATATAGGCCTGCTTGCTGGTTGCTGTGATGCTTGGATCTCAGATGTCATGTGTGAGATCCAATTGATGAAAAAAATACGATGGCAATCATCTTTTAAGGGACCTTAAGTAATTGTCAAGCTTGTGAAACATTGATTATCATGATTGTATTTGTGCTGTCCAATTAGTTGGTGGCTTCTTTAATGAGTCATTCTCCGAAGTCTTTCTTCGTTGGTTCTCTTGACTATCTTATTTCTAACAATTTTAACAGCTTGAAAGGTTAAATATGGAAGCATAGTAAAATTTTATGATTAATTTTGGGAACTTTTGACTGCAGTTGCTATTTTGGTTGTTTGATATGAATATTTCATTCTTTTGAGGTTATATGTTGATATCATTTACTCAATTATTTGATAAATTGGTTTCTAACTCTTCCCAAAAATTCAACAGCACCTATGCCTCGTTCTTGGAATTACCATTTTAATCTGTGTAAGGTGTGGTCTATTTTCAGAGAGGGGGCACAACAAAACCCATTTTAGCTGGAGTGTGCGGTCGAAAATCTGCATTGGAGTTGCACGTGGGCTTGCTTTTCTTCATGAGGAAGTCCAACCATATATAATTCATCGAGATATCAAAGCAAGCAACATCCTTCTTGATAAGGACCTAAGTCCTAAAATTGCAGATTTCGGTCTAGCCAAGCTTCTTCCATCAAACATGACTCATGTCAGTACACGTGTGGCAGGAACCATGTGAGTTCACTTTGTGTGTGCTTTTTTTTCTTTGTTAGCACTGATTGATCTAATTTCAACAACTTGAAGCAAGCATGAATTGTGAAATTGAGGGTACAGGAATTGTATGATACCCAATATTCTCAAGTTTCCTCAAGTTCTCACTTTTATAAGCAGGGCCAATGATACAGTAGTATGTACTTTTCTGGCTGAGCACCCTCCTCTGCTGGGCAACTGTGCATTTCTCCTTAATTAGGATACTTTGATGCTCCTATGTGGTCTGTGGGTCATGGCATGACGGGTGAGCTAGTTATTGTACTGTTATAGACAATGTCATAAGTGTATCCTATGGTAGTGGGATTTTCATTTCAGATGTGTAATCAGTTTCTTTCATTCACATCAAAATATGTCAAGTTTTCTCCATTCTGCAACTGTTTGAATGCTCACTGAGGAGCCATATACTGGGTTTTCCATTGTGGGAGAATTTCAGAACATATTCCTAAAGAATATGAGCTTGAGTTTAGGGATCATACGATTCCTCATGTCTTCATGTTTGTCTATTAAGATGTGGTTTTGGTGGATGATTTCTTAATCCACACTTTGGATGATTTGTTTATTCACACTTCCTATTCTAAATTATCTGTAAACACTCTTGAAGAGGTTACTTGGCACCTGAGTATGCTATACGGGGGCAGTTGACCCGAAGAGCTGATATTTACAGCTTTGGTGTTCTCCTTTTGGAAATAGTCTCTGGGAGAAGCAATAATGACCCAAATCTATCCGCTGAGGAACAAGACCTTCTTGAAAGGGTAAGCAGCTTATGACTTCTACAGTGCTTCCATGCTTTTGTTTGAAGTTTTTGAGGATTTTTTTGTTCGTTTAGCCCATAAGCAGCTGCTTATGGTTCATTTGTTTGTCTTTCATGTTCTGCTGCTCTGTTCTCTCTCAAATTGCACATATGTGAACTTGCAAGCCAATTTATGTTGTAGACTGAATTGGCAAATTGCAACATGCTTGTCAAGGTCCAACTTGTTGGAAAGATCCAGACCTCTCATTTTATGATGACTGCCTTTTCCTTTCCATGGCTAGGCCACTAATGACCTAGCGTGCATTTCAGGGATCTATGACCTCTATTGTAGGCATATTTATGGCCCATGTAATGTATGGCCCTTTGTTTTTTGTTGAGCTTGTTCATGTTGGGCCCACCGGTTGAGTTACCAAAATCTCCTGGGCTGCTGTGGAATTGGTACGGTGTTGTGAATCAATCAATCACCTATTCTTCTATTGCATGGCTGTGGGAATTGGCACGCATAAATTACCTCCGGATCTCTCTCCCTCTTAACTCTCTCTGTTTCCTCAAATTTGCTGCAAGTGTCAGACATTTTGTAAACAATTTCTCTGCTCTTTAAACCTTAGCGACTAATCCTTCATGCATGTGGCATTCGCTTAAGGCAAACTTGTCCAAATCTTTGGGTGCTATGGAGCTACAAAACTGTATGCCAAAGGTAAATTTGTTGGCAGTTCAAATGCAGCAGCTGATATCAAATTTTTTAAGGCTGGAAGTCCAGTGTATCTTCAGGTCACGCCCATCTACAGATGGTCCACCTATGATTAGGACACTAGATTAACTTGCATTATACCATTTCTTTGATTACAGATGGAGAACTCACATGGTTATCTGGCCAATTACACTATAGACAGGCTGGCAACTGATAAGTTGGTGGCACATTTGACTTAAAAGTCATTACAGTAGTTGGCCTATATTTCTGAAAACTTTTTAGATTTTAAGATTAAGACACTCATGTTTTGATGCAATCGACAGTGGAAATTATAAATCTTGAACAGTGTGATTTGAATTTTGTTTTTCTAACCACCGTCAAAACATGTATTGATATTTGCTGTGGGTTTTGTGATTCGCATTGCTTGTTCTTTTATTAATGAAGCAGTTACTTTATTGCTCTAATTCTGTTCATGGTGTAAAGTCACAGTTGAATGCTCAATTGATCGTTTCAAAGAAAAATGAACATATAGTATGTGATGGACTCCACACACCACCTATGTGAAGGTGCACCTTGATAATCGGGTTTTGAAATCATTCCAATCCAACAATATGCGTGCCACCATTAGGGTGAAAGGATGATACAAAGAAGCACAAAAACCAATAAATTCGAGTGCAGAATAGCTTAGGCATCTGGCGATGGGATAGAAGCCTGATGTCTGGGGCATTCTATTATTGTAGTGGGCAGTCCTCCACAGTTGAAGTATGTTGGAGAGCCGTTTCTTTCATTTGGCTGCCGCAATGGGACATTTCTCCTAGAAAACGTAATGAGTTTGAATAATTATGAACTAAAGCAGCATCACCCACACGTTGGGCACTTGTCTATTACTAAAAGAACAGATCAAAATTAACTTTGAATCAGCATCCAACAGGGTTTATGATAATAAGCTTCCTTCTCGGCATACAAATGTAAAAATTCTTCTTTGCCTGTGTTAATTCTAGTAACTAAATAGAATGATAGAGACTAGCATGGACCATCGCGACAATGTTGATATGGTTCTAATGATTGCTAATTGCAGAACTATACGCTTGCGAGTGGTTTTGATACAATGCCTGGGATTCTCCTGTTGCAGACGTGGGAACTGTTTGAGCGTAATGAGTTGGTTGTGCTGGTTGACCCTTCTTTGAATGGTGATTACGATGCTGAAGTGGCATGCAGGTTCTTGAAGGTAGGACTCCTATGTACACAGGAGAGACCAAAGCACCGACCGTCCATGTCTTCCGTTATCAGGATGTTGACCGGTGAGGAGGCTGTCAATGGTGCTAAGATCACAAAGCCAGGCCTCATTTCAGACTTCATGGACTTGAAAGTTAGACCACCAAAAGAGCAGTCGGACAACAGGCCATCCTACACTGCCTTGTTGAATATGTCTGGGATTGAGGATACATCAATGGCTTCATCAGGAACCACCAGCACCAACACCACAACTTACCCAACCATGAACCTCACCAGATAAGCAAACAGAACTTCCAATGCATTGCAGCCAGGATGAGGTGATGGTCGTGGAATGCTGCCCTTTCCCAAATGGCATTGCTTCTTTGAGCATCATGGGGCATACATGCGTCAATCCAGAATCTCCAGTTCGCATAGCTGGTATCACCAACAATCCCAGTTGTTGTTTAATTGGAGGGGATCAAGTGGAGGGTGCTAAGTTGTTCATGTTCAACCTGGCCACCTATCCTTCTGGATTGCTGCACATGAATGGCAAATGCTGAGAAGGTAAGTCACTGCAATTTGGTGGAGAAGCAAACCAAACCAACCACCCCCCACCCCCATTAACAGATTTTCAGGTTTTATGGGGTCACTTGTGTGTAAAGCTTGTGTAACATTTGTCATTAATTGTTGTTTATTTGTTTGTTATTTACCATTAAATTGATTTGTAGGACGATAGGTAGGCTTGTTTATTTGGAGAGCTGAGTTTGGTGCTTAATTTGTTTTGGAATTTGGAGTGTAGTTTGTCGATTTGCTATTATATTTTAAAGCTGTGTATGGCCCTACAGCATGTGATAACTATCCTTTGGCAGTGGCTGTCTACAGTATCTATGCCGGGAATCAATCATTCCTTCCTGGGTGCTGCATATTTATGGTTTCTCAATCTCAGACCCCAAAGCAGGGATCAAATAGAGAGGCAGGAATACTTTTGCTGGTTGCTTAAAGAAGGGCTACTTGTATATATGGCTGTTGTTGTGGAAAGGGAATGGCCCTGTTGATCCCAATCAGTGGTGGCTGTCAATCTCTAGCAAGGGCTTGCATAATGCTGACCATGAAAGTCATGCTCGAGCCAGCAAATGTCTGGATTTACTCAGCTTCCTCTCCACATTCCATACATTAGAAAAGCACTTTCGCTAACTTGCTGTGCTCCGAGTACGACGGCACACTCCTTTTCTTCTCTTACAAGGTAAAGCTAAGCATAAGAACACCATAATCAATGCCCAACGAAATCGACCTCACAGTAGTTGAGATCAACATGAATGGTCATAGCACAGTTCAACTAATGTCTTATTGAAATGCATATTAATTTGGTGGAATTAAAATGTGTAAGAAGTTCTGCAAAGACATGATTTGTCTTTAGCAGAAACTTTTATACAATCTAAATATAAACGTAAGCATTTTGTCCAGTTACCTTAAGCAGTCGTGGCAGGCATTCAATCAAGGCCAATTGGTATTTTTTTTTTCTATTTTTTTTTTAAAGCTGCACATGTGCCATACACCACGTGATTCAGAATTTTTTGGCACAAACGGATACTTTGGAATTGCTAGCATGATTGCCTATAAGCGAAAGGATTCAGAAATTTTTGGCACATACGGATGCTTTGGAATTGCTAGTATGATTGCCTATAAACGAAAGGAAAATCGCATCGTTCACTGACTGAGACCACCGTCGATTATTCTATATGTTTGCACAGCCAAAGGCCATTTATTTCACCAAAGATGAAAGAGTGCCAACGATTACAAATTAAAGGTTATTGTCGCTGTTTGGTCCAATCGTCTTCTGAGAGCTGCTGTAAGAGCATGTTTGGATTAGGGGAGTTTTAGCTGCTTTTTTTTTCTTCCTGGCATGACGTTATATAACCTCCAATAATTATGCTTTTTTCATTATTATTTATGTCTCAAATTATTACCCTTAACTTTTCATCTAAAAGGTTTATTTTATTTTAGTTTTATTCACATTGTGATTAAAATTAATTACCTCCTTTTTTTCTTGATATTGCACTATATTCCAAACACATTGGCCAAATACAAAGTGTGAGATCGAAAAATGACAGTATAAACACAAGTAACAGCTAAAGCTAAAACGCCAACACCGGCCATAAGTGAATCACAGCATTATAAAAGGCCACTTTGCTACAGGTGAATTTCCTTCAGTTTTAAGAATTCCTTTAAAGAAGTCCAAACACACTAGCGTGGGGGCACTTTCCAATTGAATCAAGAGTAGATTAAGAGGTTGGGTTGTTGTAGGTCCGATTAATCAAAGTGTTAAGGACCGCAATTGTAGACACGAAAATCACTTATAGAGGGCAAACACATACATATCACACAGTCATGATAATAATTTCTCTGGCTTCTGTAATAACAGACTTAATTGGCCTAATTCACCAGTAAACTTAGGCTAAAAACATCCCAACAAAGTACCACTTATAGATCTATTGATACCACATTGGGACTACGCATGTCATTAAGAGATTTCTTAATATTGGGAATGGTGTAATACCTATCGAAGACTAGTCATAATGTTGCAAGTCATTTCACATCTCTTGATCACATAAACCAATCATTCTGCCATTTGTTCGAGATCTCACAGAAGCAATACAATTTATGACTTTGTTGTTGATGCACAGATCACAACCCACCAAAGTAATGCACGCTATCCATCGTTTCTGTGACTAAGACTATTTTCTTACAATCGTTGGTAATATTCCTAAAGCTTCCCTTTTGATCCTAATTCTTACCAAATAAGATTGTTAGATATAATATCTATTACACTATATAGTAATCCTCTACTTCTTAATAGCAAGCAAGCAATTACAAGAGATGCATGAATATTTCATTCTTCTTTTCGCTAAGGAAAACTCAAGATATTCCCTGTGGTTTGTGTCAGACCGGTATCATTGACGCAACGAGTGTACAAAATTAAAGAGGCTTTGCTAGCAGATTAGGCTTGTCGTGGTGGCGGACATGTGGGTCTTCTAATTCATCCATTTGAAGGTGCCAGAATATATATA
>JAYJMB010022351.1:28082-40689 GCA_036873735.1 Pouteria campechiana | reverse complement strand
AAAAAAAAAAGGACCTTTGTTGTTACCTAGCCTAAAAAACTTTGCACGTGTCCCAAAAATCAAGTTTCTACTTCCAATGTTTTACCCGCATCGGTCCAAAAACTTCCAATGCATGCGTGGAGTAGATGTGCAACAGTCGGTCTCGCCAGACCGTATCTGATAATGATGTTTCATCGACCCAATCTGATCTCCAGCATTCACACTTCTTTGGCTATATTCTTTTCCACTTTTTTTCTAATTTTTCTTTTGCTCTGTTTCGAGTTTGCATGTGATTACAATCACTCCTTTATTAGTTTCTCCTCAATAATTCATATCTAATTTTCTCCTATCTAGTCTTGTTAAACCTTTATCACAAGCACTGTTAATTTTTCTACTTAGTTTGAATTTTCTGCTTTACGTCATTATCCTTTCTAACCATTTGTGAATCCACTCAATTTTAACCCATGAATTATCTTGGGTAAAAAAGAAAAGAAAAACAACTTTCATGATAATTGCCATCACAGCATCTTCACGGGAGGATACTCCATGTATGAACTTATTGAACTCCATCGCTCGCTGGGTTTGAGTGGAGTCCGTTGTACTGATTACTTCTCCCTTGTCAGCTTGAAATTTATAGCTATATATGTCAGGAAAAAGAAAACACCCATGTGGATATGTCTCCCGTTTCATGTGCCCGAATCCTAACTCGTGGGCAGTTTAGAATGCCAAAATTTCATACCCAAACGATCATCTCGGCCCCCACACTAGCCAGATGTTGACAGAGGAATACAAACTATATCTCTGCATGCTAATGCAAGTGGACCTAACCTAAATACTCTGGAAGCAGACGACGAGATTGAATTGAGAAGAAGACGGTAGTAGTAGAAAGAAAGCACATGGAGGAGAGAGAGAGAGAGAGAGAGAGAGAGAGAGAGAGAGAGAGAGAGAGAGAGAGAGAGAGAGAGAGAGAGAGAGAGAGACGTACCAGAGCATAACAGCAGAAGCCAAGGAGAGCCTAAAGAAGGACCACAGGTTGTGGAAAGCCTTCCAAGTGAAACCAGACCAGGCCCTGCCGCAGGTGCCGCAGAAGATGTAGACGAGCTGGGCGATGACGATGAACCACCAGGAAGCATTGAGGACGATTGCGCCGCCCGCCATGCCCCATCCCAGCTTCAGCATCAGAAGCCAGCTGAAGAAGGAATGGAGTACAAGCGCCACCAGCGCTATCAAAGCCATCACCATCATCTTGCTCTGAGCTTGCAGGAATTTCGAGATGGGGAAATAGAAAGCGTATGCATACAGCTGAGGAATCATCCATATGGAGAACAATCCTGCCTCCCTGGCTATGTTGTCTTCCTGCCCGATCAGATTTAGGAAGGGGGCCGCGAAGACGTAGAGAAGAGTGAGGATGACAGCGGTGGAGTTGAGTATCACCCAAGATCTCTGCATGTATGTCCCCAGCATGTCCAGCTGCCCTGCACCATATGCCTGCCCACATAGCGTTTCGAGGGCGCTTCCCATCCCCAGCTTTGTTATTTTTTTAAAAAACATTAGAAAAAGATCAATTAGATAAGAAATGAAATGGGAACAAAAATTTTCCAGATAGAATTGAAATGGAAACAAAAACAATAAAAAAAAATACTGGGAAATGAAGTTCTGAACTATGGAGTCAGAGAGAATTTGAATGTGCATGTAGAAGAACTTAATTCATTCAAAAATGTCAAGATAAGCTGGGAGGAATGGTTATAAAGCTATAGGGAACAAAATGGGAATGAAAACCACTATTTCACACAATAATCCATCCTAGAAAATGGTTATAAAGCTATAGAGAACAAAAGTGATAATAGACCATCCAAAAACGTTTTGAGTATAGACAGCCAACAAATCCAACCAACAGTCATAAATGAAGAATGGAAAGCTAAGCCTCAAACAGCTATAAAAGAAATACCATGACGCCAAAAGAGAAGCCAGCGATGACAGAGTTTTCAACCGAAACTGCAGCGAGGGCGATGGTGCTCACTTGGCCGGCGATGAGCTGCGTGATGGCTCCCAGAGAGTACTGAGCAATGGACGTGAAGATGGCAGGTCCAGCAAGGAACCACAGTTTCTTTGATTCTACCCAGAATTCCTTGTAGAAATCTCCGATTCCCCTTATCGGCTCTATGTCTGGTTGTAGAGCGAAAAGAGTGCTGTGATCATTTCTTGCATGCTGAGAATGGTGATTACTTCTTCCATCTTCCTCCCTGTTCAAGAGAAGCGGCTGCGCTCTGTTATCCATGCTTCTTGCCACCTGTAGATGTCTGGCCAAGACGATGGTAGCTGACAGATTCAATCGTCAGCTATCTATTTGTAGGGGCTCCAAATGGCTTTGGTTGCTCATGCATACGGACGACGGTCGGGGAAAGCCTATCCGTTCGTATGCTGCACATGGTTTGAATTGATACGGATAATGGGTAGGCTGAAGCTCTTGCCAGTATGAACCTAGCTTTGACCTCTTTTTCCAGTCGCTCTGGCTCAGGCATGCCTGAAAAGAGCGAAAACCAGGAAAACCACCCAGCTTTACAGCAAGTGTGCTCCATCTTTTAGTAGCAAGAGCACTAATTAAAGTCTGAAGAATTTGAGAAAAATATAACTTTAACTGTTCGAAAATATTTTGAATAATGATAAGGGCCCCAGTTGATTTGGTGGAGAAGAAGTCCAACCTATACACGTGATAAAAGATGTGAAAACCAAATATAAAGGAAAAGGGAAGAAATAAAACAAGCGATGCCAAAAAAATTAAAATAAAGACAAATAAAAATTAAAAAATATAATTTCTACAAAAGATATAAGATTGAGCATAGAAAAGAGGAATCACTCAGTTTATATTATGTCCCAAGGGCTGAGCACTTGCATACAAGGGTTGTATGCAAGGTCACATTTGTTTGGTTTTAATGTTTATAAATGTAGAAACTAGTGAAAGCAAAATTCTAATAGAATCATAAATCATCTTAATTAGGCCCTCTTTTGGGTCTTAGTTCCATCCCATTGTAGTTATTTAGCATTGTGATCAATCTCTTGACTTAAAAGACTTTCATAAAAGTTTAACTGGCTTTTCATGCTCAATAAGTAACACTACAACAAAAATCATCAAAAGCAATCACCCAAACGCAACTGTTTTTTATTGGCTGCATTAGGCATCAAAGGTAACCGTTTTTAGCTACGTTATGTTCAAATACAGCCATTTTTTTGCTGTGTTTGAAATTGTTGGCAGCGTTTGATACCAAAAGGAGCCAAATGCAGCCAACACAGGTCAGCAAATGCAGCCACCCTTTGGTTGCTTTTGGTATCAAACGCTGCCAACTGATTTCGGCTATGTTTGGTACTCCAAAACGGTTGCCTTTGGTATGATAATGAAAAAAAAGTACTAAATATGAAGATTATTTAATAAAAATTGTTGGAAATATAAATAGTGTTAAAAAACTATAAAAAACAATCATAAAATTACTAAAAAGATATTTTTAGATTTTTCATGCAATTGAAATATAATAATAAGAATCTATTTTTTGGCATATTAGAATTGTAATACCCCCAACACTAGCCAATGTGAAGTATTGTCCACTTTGGGTCCACCAGATCTCGTTAGCATGCAGAGTCCGCACGGTTTTGCCCATTCAGGCCTACTCTAGCCAAGTTGATATCAAAGTTGGTTTCGAAACCAATATGACTTGAGATTAAAAGTTCAACTATAAACTGTGGTAAGTCATTGTAAATCGCCTTTTGGGTCAGAAAAGTAAACCTAAATGGGCAAAATCGTGCGGGCTTTGCGTACTAGTGAGATCTGGTGGGCCCAAAGCGAACAATACTTTACACTGGCTAGAGTTTGGGGTATTACCAGAATCCTCTTGAGTTGTATTAATATTTTAATCTTGGTTGGAAATTGAGATAAAAGGTAAAAGGAGAAAGTGATTGACTATAAAATTGGTGGTTGATAACTGAATTTTTATCCCCTAAACTCTGGCCATTTTCATGATGGATATGAAATGGCATATATAGTTGCTTATCTAAATGCCTTTCAAGTGCATAATTGGTATTTCAAATTCCTTTGTATGGCTATCCACTTGGGTTCACTTTTAACCGGTTAATCATATTTTGTTTCTCATTACGGCATTTCATCGAACGTATCATAGGTATTACTTAATCATAAAACCTTAGCAAAGATATAGTTGGTTGCTTACAACCTTAACATTATACAATTCACAATTAGCACATTAGGATTTTAGGGTTTCATCAAACCCATTATATATGAATCTTTTTTCACTAGGGCATATTCTCAAATATTTTACATCCATACTTTAATTTTATTATCTTAACAAGATGTCTCAAGGGAATTTCCTTTCCAACAACAGACATTCATCATATAACTTATCTATCATTTAATTAATCATAAAAAAAATAAGTTAATTAAGTCATTAACTCACTTAATTAACTGCTTAGACACCCTGCATATGAAGTCCTCTTTTTGAAACGGTTAATTAGGTTATGGACAATGACAAAACTGGGTTTTCTCACACCCAATCATCCCAAAACTTGGCAAACAAGGAATAAATCATTTTCCAATGAAATTCCCAACACTTGTCCTCAAAACCCCACATAATTACTGTTCACAAATTGGGTATAAACTCTAACCAAGCAAAATCGTAATTTAAATTGGATATAAGTGAACTTAAGAGTTCATGCATAACCATCCTCCCACATCAAGAACTCATGCACAAAGTACTTTATAGCCTCCACAACTTGTAGCAATATGAATTTTCCTTCTTCTTCCTCTACCTAAACGATTGAAACTTAGGTTTAAATATAGGATCAAAAGATTATCCATCTAGGCAAGGTAATTTCCTAACTAAATGGCACAAAATCCCTATTTAGAAGATTGGGTTTCATGGTTAGAGCGCAGGGGATAGAAAGAAATGAAAAAATGAAAGAAAAACTAACAAAAACAACTTAAAAAGACCATCATCGACCTAACCTCATCTGTGGCACCGTGGCGCCGAATTCTGCCCATGGAGATTTTCTAAAATGGCACCACAATGCTAAATTTGGGGGCTGCAGCACTGATTCCTGTTGCCCCTGTTTCCTTGCTTTTTGTTTTGCGTCTTACATCCACTCAAAAAATTTTAGTTTACTATATATAATCAAATATATATGATTTGCAGTTGAAAAATTATAGTTGATTTTAACATTATTTGAATTTACTCAAGTTTTATTTTAACATTAAATTATAGTTGATATAATCATATATAGCCAAGTTTTTTTTTATTTAATAATATTTGCAATCAACTAAAAACGGTTGCATATACTATTAAATGCGAAAAAAAGCAAGGAGGATAACATCCTTTCATTAACCAACCACCCCTCATATAAATTATAAAATGTAAATATATAGTTGGGGCTCACAATCTTTTATAGCATCCAATTATAAAATTTTAGTTTAATATATACAATTATATATGTGTGATTTGCAGTCAAAAAATTATAGTTGATTTTAATATTATTTGGATTTATTGAAGTTTTATTTTAACATTAAATTATAGTTGATATAACCATATATAATCTTTTTTTGCATTTAATAATATATGTAGCGGACTAAAAACAGTTCCATATACTACTATATGCATAAGACCATAGTTGGTTGCATTAAGTTTATTTTCTTGTAGCACAAGACATTCTCTCTTTTCATATATATTCTCTTTATATATATATATCATTTTGGCTGGCCTGGATATCCTGCTCAGAAAAGATCATAAATACACATGAAGGATGCGACACACACACTTCTTGGGAACACAAGTCAATTTTACAAACAATCAAGTGGTATTTTCATAGTTTCAAGCTTTTAGTTATGCAAATTCTTGTGCCGGTTTTGGATAGGGTATATTTGAGTGAGGATATATTAGAGAGGCTTATTTGAATGTCAGCAAAAGAACAAATGCTATTAATAAAATAGTTATACTATGACATCAGTCTAAAACAATGTATAAAAGAGGTGCATTGCAAATACATCCTTTCAAATGCAACCAAATGCACCCTAAAAGTAGTGTTCTGTGGAAATTCTATCCGTTAATTTCTACTTTATTACCCATGCACTTGATTTAATGCTAAATCATAGCATCTAATTATCTTTTTAATTAGTCTAATTTTTGACCGTTATCTAGAGTCCTACTCGTGAAATGACTCTCTCTCTCTCTCTCTCTCTCTCTCTCTCTCTCTCGCTCTCTCCCTCCCTCTCCCTCCCTCCCTAAGCTTTTATTTTAATATGCGCGTGTAAGATACTTTTGCTGAGATAAGCACGCAACAATCACTTTTATTAATATTTCCTCGATTGTAGGAATCTAATTTTTATTTCAATTAACCCCTCATTTAAATCTTCGTCATTGGTTTCCTTTATAAATTCGCTCAAGCCAATGACAGCATAACACTGTTTTAGGTATTTTGATCATAACTTTGTCTAGAAAGTTCCAATTAATGAACTTTTTTAACATATTCTAGACTTTAAGTTCTTTCGGTTCATAAATATTTATGTAACTGAAATTTTATATAAATTCAGATTTAGCCTGTAATTGGCTTCAATCTCACCATCAAATCATCTTTTATTCAGGCATAAAACACTTATTTTTCTTTTTCCAACCATTAATCTAGTTTAATTAATTATGATTAAAATTTTAAATACAAGGGTTAATGCCTGAAGACTTATCTTATTAGCATCCATGGTATTATTGGCTAAATTATTCAAATCACTAAAATCTACATTATGTCTTAATTGATAATAATTAATTTAATTAATTTAAGCGTGTTCCTTGCCTGAGGTCATTCCTGTACAAGCTCAGTGGGAATTGATACTTGATATATAAGGTGCAAGTTAAGAAAAAGAGAAGAGAAGACTTGCATTGCTGTAATCACACATGGGAAATCTATTCTCTTTTATATAAATTTTGCTAGGATTTTGAAGGGTTTTTCAAGTAACTGTTGTCAGTATTTCTCTATTGCATGTGTCATCTGTATAGTCTTATGTGCTTGCAATTATGGCTCCAATAAATAGTATCGAAAAAAGGTTAGAGCAATTCAATTAATTGGTGGTAAGATATCGCTTTAAGAACATGTTCTTGATCATCAGAATCTAAGAAGTGATAGAGATTGATTAGTTGTGTGGCAGATCTGTGATGGGCCAGGGCAGTATGTTTTGTCGGCCAAAACGTGTGGATGAAGGGGAACTGGTCATGGAGGAATCCATTTTTCAGGCTCTGTGACGTTTGGGGCTGCAATCGAAGGTTTGTCAGGGCATACTAAAGAGATTCTTGCGAGAGGAGAAAACAAAAGAAAAATCTTAGAAAAATTGAAGTGGAGAGAAAGAGAATAAATTATTAATTTTGTGATGTGACCGAAAGTAATAATTGGTACTCAAAATTTATATATTTTAATTGCATAGACTAATATATAACATGACACTATAGAAATATTTTTTCCTCAACTTTGTGGAAAGACTTCTAACATTAGAAAATAAATTATATCTAAAATATTTAATACAATAAATCCCACTGTTCTTATTATTAAATACGTATTCTATAATCTTACATCGTGCTCAAACTACCAACCTTTCTTCTCTTTTGTTGGCGGCGCCAGCAAACTACTGATGCTAGGACCAGGGGAATTCGTACAATGCAGCTGTCACATCGGCCACCAGCTCCAGTTTGTGCTCTCTGCCTCCGATTGCAATGGAAAGCGACAGGAAAGGCCACAGCCGACGCAGATGTCCTCAATCTTAAAGCTTCTCATGGGCTGCTCACACTATCATTGTACAAGTTATGCTCTCATGAAAACTCAGTGGTGGAGGATTGTTGAGCAAGCTGTTAATTACACTAGGCTATGAAAACCTCGGCCTCTCCTCTAGTCACTGCATTGACCAGCTCGCTAGCTTGATTGGTTAAATACAGAGAGTGGAATAGATTGGAATTGCGACGATTTTACTTTTTTAATCCTCAACTATATTTTTAATCATGGTTTCCCAACATCATCTCCTTTTCACATCATTTCTATTTCATTTCAAATCAAATCCATCATACCCATCAGGCCCCAAACAAATTCAGCCCCCAGTAAAGGTTTAGCCCCATCTAGCCTTTTCTAACCTTTTTTTTTAAGTCTAGAGTAGACCAACATGAAATGCAAACAGCCCCTGCAAACTTCGGGAACTAAATATACCATAACATATATGACAAATATTCGTATGCAATTGGTGACAATCTTGTTATTTTAGCCTACCATGATATTTTTATTAGATCTATACTGACTATATTATTTATTTCTATATGCTTATCTTCGAGTATAAAAATCACCATGCTTAGAAATTCATGTGGGCCATATCAAGAAACTATTAAATTATATGACTTTGCGTGGCTTTATTATAGCCCACATGAATTCTCAATAAATATGAGCATATAAAATTAGATAAAATAGTTGGTTTAGATTTAATAAAAATATCATGAACAACTGAAATGTTGAAGTCCCATTGAAATATTCAACGTAAGAGTTGCATACAAATATTTCCCAACATGCATGGGGAGCGGTAGTATATTGAGATCAACGAAATATTCCATAACATTCATTGGGATTCACTGTGAGTAGTTTAACCTAATTACATTTGATATGAAAATAAAAAATGTTGTAAAAGGTTCTCAAAAACCGAGAGATTACCCGGCCGAGGGAAAGACAAAGAAAGGTGAGTGGGATCTGCAATGGGGCACCACCAACGATGGAAATCCCACTCAAATGGCTTGCATTTGAATCTTACCCATGCCCCTACCAAACACCTCCTTTTACATAGAATGTAGTATTTTTCTTATTCTTATTAATTCTACTCTTTTCATGTCATAATATATGTTTTTCAGTATTAATCTATTATTTTTAAGAAATGTATTTATTTTCAACATTTTTAGTGAATTATTGACATCGTCTTTCCCTTGTTTAGTAAAATCTTCTCTTACGGCAGCCGGCTTGCCTGGTTTGAAGTAAAATAAAAATAAAAAAAGAAGAAGACAATGATGAAATCAAAAATTCTCGTAACAATAAAATAAATAAAGATAAAATAAATATATATTTTTTAACAAATAATGATATAAAAAGTATATAATCTTGGATAGTTAAAAATATCAAATTTCGCATCTTATCAATATAAACAAGAGAGAAAAAAATAAAATAAAAGAACTTTCACTCTCATGACTTAAAAACTAAAGAGCCCTTATTCGAGTATGGCCTAAATTCCTGTGCCATGTCTCAATTGACTCATCTGTCGCGCTAAATACTAGTTTATATATTTTATTAAAAAAATGTTGTTTCTCTAGTGAATGGATTTGTTGAAAATTAAAAAACCTTGTTAAAGTGATTGACATCGATCTCTGTCTCTGTTTCTGGTGGAAGCCTGCCACAAAATGCCAAGCACGTGATCAGCCACAGCGCTGCAGCCCATGACCGGAAAACAATTGATTATTATCGTTCCCAACTAATGCTTTGGAGTTTTATGCAATCAACGCGTTCTAATGATATTGGTTGTACTTGTTATCTATGTACATTAATGGCCCAATAACGTGCAAAACTAGAGAAATGTTCCTCCTGTGTCATGCTAGTATTGCAATTTCAGCTTGACTGTGATTTGCAGCTATTCGCAGCTCACATAAAGGCTACAGGCAAACTAGTGTTTGCAGTACGCAGGCCCTCTAAGTTTGTTAAATATTTAAAAAAAAAATCTTGTCGACTAATAGAGCTTGACAGAAATGAATAGTTAAATCTTTAAAATGAAAAAATATGAAACTTATAGAATTTAATTTATAATTTATTTTTTTTACAAATTGGACTCTTTTAGGTTTTCTATTTGTGTGTCTTAAAGTTCTATACCCTACCTCTCAACTTTCGCTGGGCTTTACCAGTTAACAAGGTCTATTTTATAATATTTGATAAATTAAAATGTCTATTCTTCAAATATCCTAAATATGAGGACTAATTAATAATTATGCAAAATTACTACCCACGACATTATTCTCTTACAATGCGCACAATGTTCTCTTATGGTTATCCAAAGGAAGGAAACACTTGAAAGTTATAAGAAGCGGATAGATTGTAGAAAAGCCAGACAAACTATCTACCCACGACCCATTCAATGCAGTCATTTAATACCATCCTGAAAAATAGGAAAAAACATAAATCAGTGATAAATGAGTACGTATATTGTTGAATATTCAATCCGGTCAATTTTTGATATTTTTTTATTATGTTTATTACAGTTATTCAAATCTCAACCATTCAATGGAAGACTGATAATCACAGCCAAAAGGCAAGGCTATGATTTGATAACTTAGCAGGCTAACACCAACAAAGACAACCACTTCAATAAAAGAAAACAGTGTGTTTAATCATGAAATTAAAAATCTCTCCGTAAATTTGAAAGAAGCTAAATTTATATTTTATCTTACATGTACATGCACGTGTGAAGAATCTGGAGTGGCATGCATTTTTTTTTTTATGCACTGATGGTGGAAGATTCATTATCATAGCTATCAAGTTATATACCCCATGCATGTTTTTTACGGATTGATGGTGAAAATACAGACATTTTTAACTGTTGTATCATATGAGCCCACTTTAAAATTACAATAAATTAGCTATTCCTAACTTATACAATAGACATTTGAGTTGAAGAAGGGATGATATTGTAAAAATAACTCGTTGAAATCCTAGCTCAAATCCATGGAGAATAACATTGCTTCGTAGAATTGTTGAGATCTTTTTACGATCCTGTGGTAGAAAGTATGTCAGCAAATATTAAAAAATGAAAAAAATGTACACAAACACACACAAGTTCTCATCTCTAACTTCTGATCATGGGTCAGAGATTTGTTTTTCTATTTTGGACATTGAAGATATTTTAATATAGATGGCCATCTAACTGCATAAGGTTAGATTATTGGTGTGGGCATTATTATTATATTTATTAATCTAAATTAACTTGTTTAATATCAATAACTTTTGACTAAGGTGATGGGTTACATGATGTAATACAGAGCCATCCTTCTGATCTTTTACATCCAACAAAGATTACAATTGAATTAGAGATGGGTGATGATAAGGAAATTTAAAAAACATGAGTGCATGTAATTAATAAGTTGGGATGATTATCTATGGGATCTAATTAATTGCTTTAGACTTTGATTAATGGTAAGACTAACATTGATAGCAAGATTAATTAAAATTACAATTCCCCATTTATAATGAACTAAATCACGGGCTCAAATACTAAATAGTTGATAAGAATGAAATGGATTAATGGATTTAAGTGAATTAAATTAATGAAATTGTGGTGATAGACGAATGGAATAATAAGGTTAAGATTCAAATAAATGAATGATAGGTTAAATCTGCAGGGATAACAACTAGGAATGATTTGTGAATTGATATTAGAAAAAGCAATCAACTATTACAACTAGTTAAATAGGCTGTTCACTAAGGATAAACGTGATCGACCAAACATGATTAAATAAATTGATTATAATACTTTAGGAAACAATGTATAATTTAATGGAATTCAATCACAGTAGAGCATGGGAATGGTAAAACATTAAATTAATTGACAGGCTAAATAGCATTAAGGATGTGGTTAATAATTAAGATCGAGAATTTACTTAAGCATTACAACTGATGGACCCTTTGGCTGTAAGTTAAGGTATTTAACAATGATGATTATTCAAAATGGATGTAGAAATTAGTCATTGAAGAATCATGGATAAGCAACTAACCACGGGAAACACTAAGAAAAATAAAATAAAATAGGATGGAGAACTCTCTAGATTAGACGACAACCATTGATTAAAAAAACTTATATAATAACGTAATAAAATTATTTGAAGTAGATGAAGGATCTTGAGATTAAATGTTCTAAAGTTTGGCTAGTTGGTGAACTATTTAGAATTGAGATTCAAGATACGCGATCCTCTATTTTAAGTTTTATTTCAAATGTATCAGATTCAACGAGCAATTGGTTTGTGATTTAAATCCATCTCATTGATTTACTATCATCTTGACAAATTATTTTGATTTTTATCTGATTCCATTTGAAATGAGATATGATATTATGTCTCTGTTATGGTCTAGCTTTGATTAATCTATCAAAGGTGCTAATCGTTGGTCATGATCATGAAAGAACTGATTAAGCCCATCAGTAGGAGGTGAAAATGTTGACCTCCTATTTATGCTTGGTATGGTACTATGGTAGGTGTGAAAGAAGGGAATGTTTCCACCAAAACCCAGTCTTGATCACAAAAGCTTACATTTTTAATCTTTCTTTCCTTACACCATGATCAGTTTCACTTTTCGTCAACTGACGTCCTTTCACAAGATAAATTGCCTTTTCACACTATCCTAACAGGCCCTGATAAATTCCTACACCAGTGATTGAGTGGCAGATCATACAGCATGCATGTAGGTTTAGAAAGTAAACCCTAAGAAGCAAACCATTTGAAAGTAAACCGTATTGAGACTTATTTGATTTATCAGAATTCGCCTCAAAAAAGTGATGGAACAGAGCTATAACAATGCCTTTTAATAT
>JAYJMB010022351.1:15227-27982 GCA_036873735.1 Pouteria campechiana | reverse complement strand
AGTAATCCAGACAACTTACCATCTGGGTTCACTATTGATGAGCACACAACTTTCTTTAGGCTGTATGAATTTCATTATTGCATCTCAGGCCAATGAAAGAATTTTTTGTTCTTTTACCAGAATTTGAAATGAAGGCTGCAAGTAAACATTTAAATGCCTAAATCATGGGTCCTATTTGAATGGTTTGCCCAAACTGAGAAAATACCTTTCCAAAACTTGAATCAAATCCTTTTATCAATTAATTAGGGATAAAACTAGACCCAAGTTCTCGCATAGCCATAGTGAGATTCTCGAGAAAGCTTTGAGGGGATTCTAGGGAATTATTGAAAAGCTTGAACTAAGATAATTCTCATAATAAAATAACTGAGCCAATTACATAATCAGTTCAAAAAGCTAAAATAACGAATTGCTAAATGGAAAATTATTATGTGTCAACTACATACAGAGAGTTCATTGCAGCAGCAGCAGCAGCAGCAGCACTGTGAACAAAAGGAAGGACCTTTCTCATTTTCTATTATGATTGTGTGTGGTGGAATTTGGTAGAGGGAGTCCCATCTCCTTGAAATATGCCTTTTCTGCCTCTGCCATTCGTCCTTGAAATATTGTCCACTCTTTTCTACACCTTTCCCTTACCTGTAATATATTTGCAATTCAAAATATGATTCAGCTCCCATTTGCAGCTAATTGAAGCATCGTCAATCTGTAAATTTGGATTAAGAACATTGTAAGTTTGCAAATTTTGTGAGCTCAATACATACCCCTTCCCATGGTGCTTTTCCGTTCTCTGCCTGGCCCTGCTCAAGGAAAGAGGGGATTGTAAATACAAACTCCAGGTTCTTACTAAATTGGACAGGAAATACAAAACAAAAAGGAGGAGTTTCTCTCTTTTACCTGATTCCCAAGGGAAGGAACCACTTGATGAACAATCCATTGCGCATCAACAACTCCAATTTTCTCATGGGCAGGCTATATAACCACAATTGCAAGAAGAAGAAAAGGAAAAATGAAAAAAAGGACACAAGAATGAGGGATTTTCATATTGAAGAAACCAGTGTTAGCAAAAAATTGCTTTCCAAACTTTCAGATGTTAATCTTTACAAGGTTAGATTTCTCTCAAGGAACAACCTAGATTGTGAGAAACGTACAAAGAGGAAAAGAGAATCAATTTCTTATATAAGCAGTTGCTAGGAGAAAAATACAATCCTTTGCAGTCGCTCTAAATTTCTCAATCCTACTTTCAGTTTTTCAAGGGGGAAGTTTAACCCTTGCCTCCCTCCTCTGTCATTTAGTATCTGAATTCGTCAATTCACAAGCCCAAATTCATTTAAATTGGAAAAAGGCACCAAATTTTACCTCTACACATTTTCTAAGGGCGAAGTCCAAACCCCAACCATGAACCAAGTCATTCTGCAACCAAACCATATCAAGATTAAGGGTCAATGAGGCACATGTCACGTATGCATCCAAGGATGTATAATCAATCACGTATGCATCCAAAGATGTATAATCAATCTCCTATATACCTGAATCATATGCCAAACACAACGCCATGCATCTCGAGAGAAAACAGTTGCCATAATCTCAACAAATCTGAGATGATGAAATTTCTTCAATTACCACAAAGGTAGAAAGTTAACAAGAACAGAAAATTGTTGGAAAATATACAGAGTTCATACGCAGCACATGGTGGCAAATGTGGGTCTGTGCACCAGCCAGGTCTCTCTTCTGTTTCTCTGAAAGAAATGAATAAGCACCATTAGATGAGCTGCTAATGAAGGGAAACAAAATCTCCATATATATAGAAAAGAATAATTATACTCGTAGAAACAAAATTAGTAGCAGAAGAGGGGACTGAAAAACATACTTGTGGACTTCCTTGTCCCCTCTCCTTTTAGTCATTTGCCATGTTAACCCTCTGTTTGGCTCTAGACCAGGCTGTGAAATCTCCAAGCCATGCTTCTTTACCAGTTTGATGTACCTGCAGTATGAAAGGAAAAGACAATTAAAAATTACAAAAAAGAAGCTGAGACAGGCAGAAAAACATAATGAGCGAGAGAGTAGATGATTCTTACTCTTCTGCATTAAAATGCTCAACTCCAAGGTCTTCATCCCAGATAAATATGTATTCATATGACGCAATAATATCAGGATGCAAAAACCGTTTTGCATACCACCTTGAATCAAATTTTGGGTTAGTTGCTGTTATCAAAATCAGCAGTGTATCAAAACTTGATAAGGAAACAACCCATTCCAAGAAAAGTAGCTGTTATTTCCTTACCACTTTGTCTGTCTCCTAACACTGACATGAATAGCACGCTTTGACCACTCAAACTCATCCCATTCACTAGTCCGGCCATCATAATGGAACAATACAATAGTAAAATTTTCTGAGAACTACAAAAGAAAACATTCAACAACCATTAAAACACATAACAGAATACAGTGATACGATGGACACAAAAAGCTCTTCAAACCTTTTTAACAGCTGCATCAATGTTCTTTTTCTGATCATATCCTACAGTGAAAGTGACAAGATATTTGGGCTTGATTGTAAGATCCTGCAACATCAATCAGCCAAACAAATTAAATGAAGAAACCCATGCCTGAGATCCACTCACAGTAATAATTAGTCATCTACATAAGCAACCACCAAAAGACAGGCAGTGCTAGCAATTTCTAATAAACATGAAATCTATAAAAATACATTTTTCTTTCTTTTCTTTTCTTTTCCTTTTTCTATTTCCATTTTTTCAATAAATGTGAATATGACTTGCTTGAAAGATATCTCGTGGGTATTCCATTAAGCCAGATACTAAAAAGGTGATGTATCAACACAGCATGAGATAATGAACAAGCATTATGGTATCAAAGACATGTCAACCACGACACAGTAATAAGAAGCAATTATTTGGTTACTGCAACAGCCGTAACCAAATGGACTACTGAAATAGCAAACCTCCAAAAGATATGTACTTTGCACTACTAAAAGCAGCTCAACATCGGAACTCACCACCTTAGTTGTGTGTGGGATATGTAGTACCCCTACAATCTGGCCTTCTAAATATCAGTACATGCCAAGCTCATACATGGATGGGTAGTTGTGCATAAATTTTCACCCAGAACTACATATAAAGCCACCATTGCAAGGAAATAGGCAGTTTCTTGAGAATTCTGGATCCACGGCATCCCCCAAAACTAATCAAAATGTCCCACCCACATGGCATCTTGCCTCATCCAAATATTCCTAAGTAGAATGTTATAAATATAATTGACCTACATAAACTTGTTAACTCCACCTGGAACAGGACTATACCATTTTCATTTCAATGAATGTATGAATGTCTCGGACCCCCGGGAAAGGGAACTTTCAGGAATCTTTGCAGAAAGATTGAGAAATGTTAGAAGGACTATGACATAATAGAAAACAATAGGATTTTTTATTTTTTATTTTTTCTTTTGTGATTGTTTTGGAACCATAGAATGCGTGTTAGAAATGGGTAACCATCCAAAAATCATTAGATCATCAATCCAACCATTTTCATCAGTCAACAAATTTCGCCATGCATTACAAAGAATCCCCAGTTGATGTGATTCCTCTGAAAACATTGAGTCACAATTCAAATGCCATAGAGTTGCTGCATTCAGTTTAAAAAACAGACACCAAAAATATTTGGAAAGAAGACACATGGTCCCATCTTTTGATATGTGAAATAATTAGGCAGTTTATGGCAGGCCCACCTAAATCCATTGACAAAATCAACGGTGGCACTGGAGGCCATGTCTTGCTTAAGCGATGGCCAAAAATGAACTCAAATAAAAATGAAGTGGGCAGCACACAAGAATGTTAAACTGAATAATTGATTGAATATAAGCTGCATTAGCACACAAGAATGTTAAAATGAAAAGACCACCACGTTGTAATTGTGCCATCTAACCAGTGATAATATATATCTAAGTTCAGATGTACAACATGCATGATTCTTATGTAGGCACACAAACCAGTTTGCCTATTTTTCACCAACAGCGAGCATTCTCCATTAGACATTTTCCAATTCAAACAAGCCATTTGAATTTTGATTCATGGATAAAGGTGCAACATGAGTCAGGTTGTGTCTAACCCCGACCCTATTACAAAAAATCCCAATTCAACCCAAGCACCAATTCCAGAACCCTAATCTGACCTTAAAGGCTTTGGATATAATTCAGCTTGACAATTTAGGTTGCTTTCTAATGAAGACTTACATGTAAACCTTAAATTGTCTTTATATATTTATGAATATATGATCGATTTTTCTGCATTGTGTAAACATTAGCACAAATATGCGAACAAATGTACGAACTTATGTATTTATGAAAGAAAGTAACTTAATATTTCTTTCACTGAATTTTCAAATTTTGAGAAGTCATTTTCCATACCTTCAACTCATCATTTTTTAAGCCACAAATGCTGTAACTCAAATGAAAATAAAAATAAAGGAAGGAAAGGTAAGATTGAAATTAAAAAGTAGCTTGCCTTTGTCCATATATTGCAACTATTGTTATACAAATCAGGTTAATATTCGAGTTAGATTTCCTAAAGCATGCCAAATTAATGTACAATAAGATGCTCTGATACCAAATTGGTGTAGAACAAGAATGGTCCAATACCAAATTGATATAAAATGGAAAGAGAAGAATTTAGAAAAAAGAGGGAAAATCCTCAAAAAGAGAAAAAAGAGAAGAAATTAGGGGAAAGAAAGGAAGAATTTAAGAAGAATAGTAATTAGAATGAAAGAAGGAAAGAACTAAAGATAAAGTAGAAAAGATCTAGAGTGTGTGAGAGACAAAAGGGAACTTGTATTGAACAATCATTCAACTAAACTGAATTATCTAAACTCTAATAAAAGCTATAACATTTATAGGGATGTATACATAAAATAAATCCTAATTTTAGACAACTTTGAAGAAAATTTTAAATAAAATAACATAAAAGTAAATGTCTAATCTGAAATATTCATCAAGTTGATCTGTATTTGATCACTTGATGCCTAAGTCAAACCCTAAATTAACTAATTAAATGCCCTATGATCCTAAATATGCATAAAATAAATTAAACCCAGATGACTCCTATACACCTAAATAAGTGCCTCATCATGTTCTGCATCATCAACCAAACCAACCCCTATTTTAATTGAGTTTGATTGAACCATAATCTTCTCAACCCAAATTTATAAAACTCTAACCCAACCCCACTTAAAATCGGGTTGAGTTGGGCAGCATCCAGTGAAGTTGCAACACTGTTTATGGGTGAATCTAACTTTTAGGGCCATGCCTAAGCAATATATGAAAATTTGATACCTTTAGTGGTTGTTATTCATTATACTGGGCTTATAACAAACGATTTATGCCATTATCATGGTGAAAATGTTCTCTCTTGGTAGTTTCTAATATAATGTTCCTTTCATTTTCATGAAATATCATACTTAAGCTGTCCAAGTGCAATATATCACCAAATTTCCAAGTCCTAATTCAAATAAATGTTATATTCCTAAAAACAAGACCCCTGAAAATTTTTGAAATTTCAAAGCTTTTAGGACTTCCACACACACATATGCACATATATATATATATATACATACATATATATATATATATTTCCATTCTCAGTGGTAGTTCCATGCAATTTACTGAAGTGTTCAACTAAAAGTTTCAAGTTTCAGATTTAAAAGAAATTCATAATACTGGTTCAATTTACCCTCCCAAAATATTCAAAAATGCATTTCACACAAGTCATGTCAGAAAGAGATTCTTGAAACACTTGGAGAGTTAAGAAAGATATTTCTGCCAAAATTCAAAGTTACAATTCAAACAAAATCCATAAAACGACTAAATTTTTACATAGCTGCAAGATGTCTGTCTTTGACAACAGACCATAACCAAATTTTCAGTTAACATTACCAAAGCTGAAAACACCGCCTGAAGCAATATTTTCTTACCTATTTTTTTAATATTAAAGATTCCCTTTTAAAGCCATATGATCAATATAAGAAGTTTTGTTGTGATTCTCTACTGATTACAATTTTTTTCTTGAGCATTCTTGATTAGCTTTGTTACTTTTAAGGGACATCAACATGGGCAAATCCTTGTTTTTTTAAAAAAAATTTGGATGGCACCAGAAGCATCGCTTGAACTTTTCATCTTTTTTTGTTTTCTTCAGCTCAGATCCTATGCATACAATAACCCAACTTTTGGATTTTCCCACTCTTGACTCAACTACAGAATGACCAAACTGCCTCTATCAATGCGGTTGTCACCATGTGCATTCATTAATAGTGAAATAGTCCATTTTTCATCTTTGTTGTCATAACCAAAAATAGTTTGTTTATCTTGCAAGAATTTAGGTGTGATCATAAGAAGCATGTGCAAAACAATCAAATGACAATAAATAATCCAGTTAAGCTTCTTCAAGGATCATAAAATTTGACCAGAAAATTCAGAAACATAAGGTTATATTGTACACAGCAATGATAGTTATCTTGAATGAGAAAGCATAATCCCATAACCCCGCTATCATATGTTAATCATGCCTGTAAAAGTGCAATAAAAAATTGCATAGCATTATCAATCGCATTCCAAATATAAATGAGACATTTTTTATGGCTCCATGCTTATGCTAATTTCTTCATTCTTATTTGTTAATTTATTTTATTTTGCATTATTTTCTTTTCTTTTAGGTGAAGTAGTGGTTCTATTCTATTGCTAACTAGCTAAGCTATTGTTCATGAGTTATTGTAGAAGTGTCAGCTGATGAAAGTAGAGCTTCTGCAGTGGGCAATATTCAACTTTTCTCACATTTAAAGCTACAGTATTTCACCATTCAGAAAGAGACGCATTAAATTTTGAAGGTAACATCATACAAAATTTTAGGCAAGTAAAGAAGTTTCAATTAAAAAAAGCATTCATCTATGAGATAGGAGTCAAAGAAAGTCACTTTGGATTTGACATCTAAAGCAGGATTATATAATGTTAAAAAAAAAAAAGGCAAATAGAGAGGTGTCCATTGACAGGTTATGAGAGAGAGAGAGAGAGATGTCCTAATAGCCAGCCCACAAAAGATTTTCAAATGGACTGTCATAATACATTCATCGAGAATCCAGCATAACTTGTAAGTTAAACAAGCAAAGGAGATCCCAGCTGTCAATGCAATTACCACTTTCCTTGCCAGTCAATGGTCAACAAAGTGCTCCACAAATTCAAGGTAAACTTCATTCTGGACAACAAAGAATGCCATGTATCCATATGTTTAACTTCTAGTGCATTGACATGCAACTTCATAAAGTGTTTTGACATTTAACTTCATAAAGTGTCCATATTTAACTTCGTAAAGTGTAAATCTTGCCCTCCTCAAAGCCTGCATTGGCAGGAGGGAGACTCGTGTACTAGGTACACCCTTTATTCCAAATTTCCAATTATATAGCTAATAGTCTTTCTTAAATTTAATAAAACATTGGCACTGAGCACTCCCATTACCTATTGGTTTCGAGCAGCCAACCAGGTCAAGTATCCCACCCAGGAAGCTCTCCCTCTCCCCAGTGCCCTTACAAATTGAGTTTAAATCGACTTGGGTGTAAGACAAATGCACATGTATTTTCTTGCTTACCTGAACTAACAATGTGCATAATAGTGTGACTATAAATCAAAGTGGCAAGCAGTTTATAAACTTCCAGACAAAGGTCTTAGCAGTCACCTCACTTGGCTTGCCCCATAGTCTGCGGAGATAGAAATCTGACTCTGCTGCAACAATACCAGGTGGTAGTCTTTCTGCACCACGAGGATTTGATGGAACATATATCTGCATCAAAATCAAAAAGTTAGCAGTTAGAGCCACAGCAATTCATGTGAATGACTCCCACTGAATGAGTTACTAAACTTTTCACAGATGACAGAATTTTACACTAAACTTTTCACAGGTGACAGAATTTTATTCATTAAATTGGTGTACCATCTATTTCTCGGAATGGTCACAATCCAAGTTTGGAGCTTGATTCAAAAAAATAATAATGTTTCTTTAAACATCATTAGCCCTCTAGCTGATCATGGTAGCAACTGGACAATAAATGAGAATAGCAGGCAAGATGTGCTGGAAGAAGGAATGGAGATGCAAGATTATGGATTGTTAAGGCCCAAAAATTAAAAGATTTATCTGGAAGAAAAATCTCTAGTTAGAGATACCGAAAGCAAGATTTAAGGTTAATTTGAATTTTGAAGTATTTCATCGTCATCTAAATTTTAAGCCAACTAAAGTTTTAGCAAACAGACCCTGTTATGGCACTCAGCTCAGTCATGGATTATGTCCTCAGCAAAACTTCATATAGAAGACTCAGTAATGCAGACTGAGCAAGGGAAACAGACTCCCTCAAATGCCTCATATTCTATCACTTTCATATGTGTAGGCAGACTGCATTTTTCCATGCAGAAGGTGAGCATGGATTAAAGACCACTAGAGATAGTCCAGATGTGGTCATTTTGGCTTTTGCTAGAAATTACTTGGAGCAAACATGAATAGTTGACTTTATTAGCATTCCCAAGTGGAGGGTTGAATGGTAACCATGAAGAATTATTTTCTACATTCTGTTAACTGCTTTCACGCTAAGGATTATGAAATAGATTAGATGAATTTGATAAGTGATCCATTATTTAAGGGCTTTTCAATGCTTTTCAATGAAAGATTAATTCAAGGGACACTAGTGTACCTTATAATTCACTCCAGAATATTTGAGTTTTTGATTTGGTAATTGACATTTCATTGATTGGGCAGCTAATTTAGTACCCAAACAAGAGATCATTGAGAGATGTTCGACTGTACATATAGATTGATCAATATATAGATACATAGATATATAGATAGATAGATAGATAGATAGAGAAAGAGAGAGAAAGTGAAAGCAGTACAGCACACCATTGTAAGACTAAGACTGACACTCATATAGAAATTGCATTTTCTACAAAGTCGCATTAGGTCTTGGATTCCATAAATAATGAACTATGATGCTTTTATAAATAAAACACTTCATTACAGACTTACCAAGTCTGTAATGAAGAACTAAACAACTTAAATGGAAGTATTTTTTTTCTTTGCTATTTCTATGAAAAGCAGTCAATGATATAAACCTCTATTTTTCTTAAGCAGACCTTGAGAAGAATAGAGTTCAGGAAAAGCAGCATATGGAATCAAAAATCACATAAAATGGGGACAATCAAAATGGGAAGAGAATGACAAAAAATAGCTCTCACTGGCATTCACTGCATGAGCTTACTTGGACCATAATCTTATCCTATGAGAAATAGTATTAGTGTTTTACGAAAAGTTTCACACTCCCACTGCCTTCCCAAGCCAAATAAAAGCTTAGATGTTAGGAAACCACCATGTCAATCACAGCAAATCTGACCGACCTTGATTTGTCAACATAAGGTTGCAATATCATAAGATTCAACAGAACATCAATTTCACAAACAGAACATTGCAATACCATTAAAAATCAAGCAAATGCATGGTGTGGTTACATGCACATAAGGAGTATGCAATACACATATGAAGTATGCAATACATAAGCCATATTTCCTGCCTATGGAAGTATAGATCAAAGCAATGCAAGTGATAGATACAGGAATACATTGTGAAATCCCACAATGGTAACTAATTGTTGAGAACAATAGGGAGTACCTTCACAGTATCATTGACATGAGTTGAGCTGTTTTGATTCCGAGCATTTGCAGAATTGAAAGCCTGATTTAATAATGCTTGTGTTGCGAGTCCAGAGTTCTTATCCTCAACGAATGTAAGGTCTATGGAAGGGAAAAGGCCAGATGGGAAGGTGAACTGCCAAATTACATCAAAACAAGACAAATTGACAAATACATATAGGTACAAAACGTAATAGAAAATAAATATATGGAAGAATTGATATAAAATCTGAACCCAGAAAATTAGGGAAAAAGCTAATGTTTATAATGGACCTGTACAACATAGGCAAAAAGGAATGTAGACCTAACGTACCCTTGTTAGCGACACTGTGGGGAAGGAAATGCCTATCAAGAAACCAAGTACAACTCCAACCACAGTTGATATAACAAGCCTCATTGTCTCGTTTGGCTTTCTAAGAAGCCCACTGCAGAATAAGTATTTGTTAAGACACGATAGATGTGAAAACCAAAAAGAATGTCTTTACCAGTAAGAATCATACTCAATGAAATACTGAAAAAGTTATGCAACAAGATCTTATAAAGAAAATGATTGATCCTAACAGAACCCAGAGCTTATAAACCTGCGGCCAACAGTTCCCATTTTGTTCATGATTGTCCAGCTCTTCTTTCACAATGATAGCTGCTGCACCACATTTTTTTCAAACTGCCGGTCGTTGTAAATGCTTCAGAAAAGAGATGCAAGTCCTCATGGCCAATGATAACAGTAAAGAAAAAGAAAGCTTGACCTGATGCACAAAAGAGGATGGTGTGAGCCTTCAAAAATATATATTTTACCAAATGTAACAATCACAAAAGATAAAATGAACTGGGTGAAGCCTGATCTAGCATGGTGTGAACCTTCCAAATTAAACACTGAGACACATGCACATGAGATGTGCAAACAGAGATTTCTGTCAAGAAGTCCTGCGTCGATCCAAGTACAGCGGAATGTCTACAAGTATACATACAGATTGTGGAAAAATCAATAACAATAGAAGAATAAATGCATTATTCTGGAGTACTACCAATCCAGGGTAAAACATAAGGAAAAGTATTTTGAATCATTGATGTTACCAAATATCCAATAAACATGATGCAGAAACAAAGGAAAATATGTGCTTAAGCAAAAGGCATTCACAAATAGAACTACACAAAACCATATTCGATGAGTTTATCTTTAGATCATATTTTGTCTTTTAGGTAATAATTTGAGTATTCATCAATTTCATGACAAAATTAAGGTATTAATGCTAATATGATTCACTTCTTATCAAAGAGGGCCCATGTTTCACCTACCAATCACAGAAACAACCTGCTCGATGGCAATTAAACAAACTTAAATTGCTCCGGATAAACTGTATTGCTATATAGCCTAACAATCAATGCAACCCACTGAACTTAGCACCACAATTGAACAAACCATAACATGACTCAGCTTTTATGATTTGAGCCAGAAGCTATTTCCAAGGAGAAGGAACCAATTTTGGCTTTTAGCAACGCCTGGCTCTTATTTCTAAAAAATACAATTTCTTTTATCTATTTCAGAAAGGCGCCCACCATTTAAGTTATACAAGGACTTATGAAAAAAGAATAAAAAGAGTAAAAAAATAATAAAAAGAGAATAAATCACCACAATATGAGAACTAAAAACAACGGAAAGATGCAAATATGCCCCAGCCGCCAAGGCAGGCTGAGGTGCATGCCCAGAGGCCAAAGCAATGCCCGAGCTCTAGGCAAGGCACGCCTTCCTCAAAGATCCTAGGCAAATTGCCTGGGCATGCAGGCTGCAGCTAGCTCATTTCTAACTACTATGTACAACAAAGACTTCCTTGCATGTAAAGGTTCAACTACGCATTGGACTAAAACTGAAACCACTTGACCCCACATGTCCTTGGGCAAGGATTGGTTTGGATATCTCAGACTGAAACTTTAGAATGATCTAACAAGTCAATGTCAATCTGGTGCTGATCCTCTCCCAGAAACATAACATGACGAATCAAAAACCTCAGGCGCCAACCCAAAAAACCCTACGAGCTCCCAAGAACCCAAATACCAAAACCTTCTTTAGGGGCATAGAGCTAGCAATACTGGATTTGAACGACAGAATTGAGCAATTTCAATCATAGGTCGCAGCCCCAAAACGAAAGTACAAATTAAAAAAATACTAGATTTGAATTAGAGAATTGAGCAATTTCAATCATGGCTCACGGCCCCAAAACGAAAATAAAGGACAAATAAAAAATACTGGATTTGAAGTAGAGAATTGAGCTATTTCAATCATGGCAGGAGGCCCCAAAACGAACACAAGTACCAATTAAAAAAAATACTTGATTAGAACCAGAGAATTGAGCAATTTCAATCATGGGTTGCAGCCCTAAAAACGAAAATGAAGTACTAATTAAAAATACTGGATTTGAACTAGGGAATTAAGCAATTTCAATCGTGGGTCGCGGCCCCAGAACGAAAATAAAGTAAAAATTTAAAATACTGGTTTTGAACTAGAGAATCGAGCAATTTCAGTCATAAGTTCCAGCCCCAAAACGAAAATAAAGCAAGATTTTTTTATTAAAAAAAGGAAAAAGAAAAAAGGAAAAATCAGGGAATAGCTAATCAGAACAGAGAGAAACGCACCAATGATATCCGACCGACCTCTTGTTCTTCTTCCTCTGCTTCTATTGCCAAATTGCAATTAATAGAGGGAGCCAAATTGGGGTGCAGAGAAATGGAGAGAAAGTGGACTGCGGCCTAAAAGCAAAGTGGGGTTGGGAGGGGTAGATGCACAAAGGGAGTGGATTTTTCATACCAGAAGAAGAAGAAAAACAAAAGGAGGACCGTGTCAGTACGAATTTTCTTGGGGGTGGGCGACTTCACCAGTTCACCGCACGCGCCCCACGCAGACAATCAACAGCCTGAAAGGCCCAAACCTCCCACCAAAAAACGGCTGCCGGAGAACGTGAACCTCGGTTTTGGGTCCAATCCCTTTAGCCCTTTTGTGATGATTACGTGGCTTTTCATCCAAAAAAGAGCTGCCC
>JAYJMB010022351.1:0-12202 GCA_036873735.1 Pouteria campechiana | reverse complement strand
TTAGTACAACTTGGGTTAGTTCAGCCCAGTGTTATCGGAACCGAACCAACCAGTTCAATCTAGCCTGCTTTGGTCCAATAGTAAATTTTTTAATTTTAATATCGTTAATAGACTTAAAAAATAAATTAAAATGGAAAAATATTATACAAATTATCTATATATTTACATTAATATCTACAGTTTAGAATTTTTAAAATTATGCTTTATTATTTTTAATTTTTTTTAAAAAATAAAAAATATTTCAACTCATTGAAGTGTTGGTCAAACTAGTTGAACCATAAATTATATGCCTAATCGGTTTAACCATCAATCTGATTGTGATAACACTATCTTTAGCCAAAGCCCTACTAATCTAATAAGATTTAATCTAGGGCTACGGTTGAAATTTTTTAAAATTGAGGTTAAAAAAGGTTAAATTCTACATGACCAGGTTGAGTTGAGGAAAGCCTTAGACAACTCAACTCCAATTTCAACCCTATTTATTTGGTGGAATTCTAGCTATAATACAAATAAATATGAATTTATGTCATAATGATAGATTTTATACTCCATTATAATTGAGCTAACTCTAAGTCAACCCAACCTTCTGAACTCAAGGCTCGAGTGGCCCATTTGAAACCACTTGTAGATAGGAGTGTAAATCAGTTTGGGTTAAACCCAAAGCCAACTGACCCAACCTGAAAATGGGTTGACTTTAAGGGTGCAACTTGGGTTAAGTTAACCCGAACCCAACCCAACATTTTTAAAGGTTTGGGTTGATGGTAACTTGAATTTTAATTTTAATTTGGGTTAACCCGAATCCGAATTCTGATTTAGGTTGGGTTTGTGTTGATGACAACTCAACCCGAAACTCATCAAAATTATATATTATTAGTTATAAAACTAAAAACTATGCATTTTTGCTTCTCATAATTCATATTACATTGTTCCTTTTTTTTAAATTTCTTATGTAAAGTACAAAGGACCTACCAATTTAATATCATTCATATAATTCATATCTCTATTCTTAGTACAAATAACCTACAAATCTAATATCATTTATATAATTCTTATCTTTATTCTTAGTATAAACATATTTTTTTATCCTCATCTTCATTTCCTTTTTGAAAATCTCCCTGAACCTAATTAACTATTATTTGATTTAGCAACTTGATAAACTTATTATCTTATTTAGATTTGAAACTTTAGTTTGATATTGGATATGTAAAATTTAAGTATATGATAATATTTGAATATTATTGAATATTGAAAATAAATAGTCATTTTTTTACCTATTCATCGAACCTGACATACCGAATTTAGGTTAGGGTTGAGGTTTTAGACATTAGATTAGAAATAGGGTTGACCTCAACCCGATAACCCAAGTAGCACCCCTAGTTGGCTTGATTAGAGATATTGGCTTGATTAGAGATTTTATTTCCCATCTAAATAGTATATACATGTCTTATGGAATAACATTTATCCTTGGACATATGTAACAACCTAAATTCAATCCATTTTTTATTAGGATTGGTTTAGGGTTGCGTTCGGGTGTTATAAATAGGTTTAGGAATAACAACCCGCATGTAACCCCATTTTCTCAGAATTTGAGTTAGTTGGGATAGGATTTCATAGGGTGAGGTTGAGTTTACCGCAGCGCGGTTCCACCCCTACGTGTAGATGCGCCGAACAGACGCCGTTGGGAATTTCCCGTTGCATCCAAACACAGGCACACGTGGACCACAAGCCAGCGAAGCAGACCTTCCGTCCGTCCAGCAATGATTGGAACTGAAGCAAGAGAAATCGACGTCCGAGATTTACCTCACCACACAGATGGACGGGGGATATTCACCCCCTGCCAACCACGTGGCATCGACTCCCCAGGAAGAAGAAACTCCCAACGAGAGAGAGGACTAAAATGGCATTATTGCGAAAACGGCTCCTTGTACGGTAAAAGGTTGGTTTTGCGGGGAGAAATAGCCAAGCTCTGATATTGATAGATAGATTTCAAGGTCGAGAAATCGGAAACAATCGTTTCTTCTACTGCATTGTATTGCATTCGTCGGAGTTTTCGCTGGTTTTGCGTCTCTACGTTTTTCGGGCTGGCGTCTCTGGGACTCGCGGTTGAAGGGAGAAGAGGAGGAAACAACAATGGAATCCCAACTCGAAGTCACAGATCGGCTGATTGGAGCGATTTGATCTGATGTTTTAAGGAGGTTTGGGGAATCAATGGGAGAAAATTGGGAAAGGAAGAGTCTTTTTCATCTCAGACTGTCGCCCTGATGTCTTGAGGCGGTTTGGGGAAGAAAAGGGGGAAACAATCGGGAAAGGCGGAGTCTTTTTTATATCGATCTCCTCGCCGCTGACGTTCGTCGTGATGCCTGAAGGAGGGAGCGGAGGCCATTACTGTTCCAAGAAGACTGATGATATTTGTGGGGATGTTTGCGGCCAGGTTTTTCCTCTCTCTCTCTCTCTCTCTCTCTCGGGTGTTTTTTCTGTGCGTGGATCTGTTCTTTTCTTACATTGGAAGATTCTAGAAATCTGTCTGTTTCAATGCATGTTAGTTGAACCTAGCTTATGTTGACCGAAGTGGGTATTGTTGGTTTCCTTCTGTCTTTTTTGGAAATTTTATTATGGATCGTTGGATGCATTAAGTGGGAGTTTCTTTTTTTTTAGTTGTTTTTTATTAGTTTGATGGCGCGTTCTGTGAATTTGACGTTTGTGCTGAGGAGATTTCGATGACCAGGTTGCTGCATTTTGATTTTGGGGCTTGATATTCTGGCTATTTGTTGGATTTAGTAAGAGTTTGTTTTTGTGAAGAACCTGATGGTTATAGCAAAAGACCTCATCAATCCAATGGAGATTTTAAAAAATAGGGGAAAATAATTATTGGGTGATTTTGTTCCTTCCACAGTGTTGTTAGACGCATATATGTTTGTCTATCTATTGACTTGGAGAGAGCATTTTTTGGCATCCTCTCTACAATTGTGGGCGGTTATAGGATGCAGTTGATCTTATGCGTCAATGGCTACTTGTGGGCCAAAAATTGTGGCCTTCAATGATGGAACCATTGCTCATTTTTGCGCTGCTAGCGTTGAATGCCTTTAGAAATTGCCATTTTTTTTCATCCTTAGGGCTTGTGGATGGTACAACTTGTAAGGCCATGATCACCGTGATCAGGATGTTTGAGCAATTCATGAAGCTTCATGATGCACATCGATGGCACATTGTTGTTGTCTGAAGATGATGAATTGTTGTGGCTTTTAAATATCTGCTTTTATAACTCTGACCTATACAATTTGTGCTGCCAATTTTCAGGAAGCAGGACGAGTGGCTTTGAGCATGTCAAGGCTGCGATGCATACTCAGAGGCCTGGACTTCAAATCATATGTTCTTTTGTTTTTTATCATTCCCATGTTTATTCTGGGTATTTACCTCCATGGCCAGAAGATATCATATTTTCTGAGGCCTATATGGGAATCTCCTCCTAAACCATTTCATGATATTGCACATTACTATCATGAGAATGTGTCCATGGAGAGCCTCTGCAAGCTTCATGGGTGGGGCACACGTGAGAGTCCTAGACGTGTTTTTGATGCAGTTTTATTCAGTAATGAATTGGATATTCTTGCCATTAGATGGAATGAACTTTACCCTTATGTCACACAGTTTGTTCTCCTTGAATCAAATTCCACATTTACTGGCTTGCCCAAGCCACTTATCTTTGCTCTTCACCGAGATGAGTTCAAATTTGTTGAGTCACGGCTGACTTATGGAACTATTACTGGAAGATACAGGAAAGGAGAAAACCCATTCGTTGAAGAGGCTTATCAAAGAGTAGCACTCGATCAGCTTCTGAGAATAGCAGGAATAAGCGATGATGACTTGTTGATCATGTCAGATGTTGATGAGATTCCAAGTGCTCACTCAATTAACCTCTTAAGGTGGTGTGATGACATCCCTCTGGTTCTTCATCTTCGGCTTCGGAATTATTTATATTCTTTTGAGTTTCTTGTGGACAATAAGAGCTGGAGAGCCTCTGTCCATAGGTATCAGACTGGTAAGACAAGATATGCACATTACCGTCAAACAGATGACATCTTATCAGATGCAGGGTGGCACTGCAGCTTTTGCTTCCGGTACATCAGTGAGTTCGTATTTAAAATGAAAGCTTATAGTCATAATGATCGGGTAAGGTTCTCTCATTACCTTAACCCTTTGAGGATACAGGATGTGATATGTCGTGGGGCAGATTTATTTGACATGCTTCCTGAAGAGTATACATTCAAGGATATCATTGCGAAGCTGGGACCAATACCTCATTCATATTCAGCTGTTCATCTTCCAGTATATCTTCTTCAGAATGTTGAAAAGTATAGATTTCTTTTGCCTGGGAACTGTGTGAGAGAACGTGGCTGAGTTTCTTGGTTGATCTTAATGTTCACATTTGTTATGTTCATTTCTGCTCAATGGAGCCTGGGGAAGTGTTGATCTGGAGATCGATTGATAATTTGGTGTTGTATTCATTATAGATGTGAACTAAATTTAGATCATTCTTTGGAGAAACATTGAGAAGAGTGAATGAACTCCCCTCCTGGATTCAAAGGCTAAATTCTGTACAAAAGCATTTTTGTGTTAGGTTTCATCTATGCTGCTTCATCCAAGCTGGTCATTTAAGGGTAATACCATCCGAAATTGATATCTTGTTACAGCACAATCTCTGCTTGCTGTTGGAAGGTTGACTTTTCTGGGAATTTTATCCTCCATTGTTTATTCATTTCCATGACTTATTTATACGCTCTTAGGTTCTTGGTAGGTATTTTCTTTCTACTTGTCCATTGTAACATCTGATTTTCATCAATTCTATTTGATGAATGATGATAATTCTGATTTTATTCTTTTAAGGTGTATTTTTCAATTCCTATAGTGCTTCGTGTTATCTATCTTATTAGCAGTGCATGGAGCATAGAAATTGGCAGAGCCTTCATCATTTCTTTTCTTCATCTTTTTTTCTTATTTTATGTGTTTCCCAGCTATTTTTGGAGAGATTTACAGAACAAAGTCTCCTGAATTATGGTTTCAAAACTAGACTGGACTGTCCAGGTTGCACTGTTTTGACTGAAACTTATCGCCAGCCACTTCAGTCTCGGTGGTTTGTGGTTTGACTGAGTTAAGTAATGTCTCTGAATTTTTTGCTTAAAATGGTTGATGGTTTAACTCAAAGTAATACTCTGAATTTTTGTTTTAAGACTCTTTTAAGTAATATCTCTGAAACTTTTGTTTTAAGACTCATTTAAGTAATATCTCTGAAATTTTTGTTTAAATTTGCTATCTTGCTTAGAGGCTTTGCCATTTGGAAAAGTGCTTTTAGGTTTGAATGCTACGAATATCATAATTAGTTTTTTTCTGTTTTTATAGGCATCATTAGCTTTAACTATATATTTTATAGAAAAATATTTATACCGTTAAAACTGCTGGTTGAACTGGTTTCATCTGAACTGCTGGACAAACTTGTTAATCATCTGGTTTGATTCTCAAATCATTGCTCCTGAGTGCCCACTGAAAGTTGGATGACTTGTGGCCTACCTGACATCAACTGTCTTGTGCTTATGCTAAGGCATCTGGCGAGTGTTTGCGACACTGAAATTTATTGATTTGATCAATATTTGAAGTGGATGTGTCTCTTTGGAATTGAACAAGGAATCCATCCATAAGTTTTATGCATTCAACATTCCCATTTACATCCTCTAATGTAGGCTGGATAGATCCGTAACTCTTATGCCCTCTAACAGGCATGGGAGAGATTTGTAAATCTTAGACATTTGGTGTTCCCATTTGTGCGCTCTCCTAGTGCACCCTTAGACATTTGTGCACTCTCCTAGTGCAATCAAGTGCAAGATGAAATTCTCATCCTTGTACATTTAGTGTAGAACAAGATGGGGAAATTGTTGCATCATATTTTTATTTATGTGCCTCAAGTGGTCAAAAATATAGATAAACCTTATAGTGCTTTAGATCAAACACTAAATTATTTTTATTATTTTTTAACATTTTTATTTATAATAATTAAGATTTGAGTTTTTATTTTAATTTTTGGATGAAATTGAAAGTTACAATAATTCTATTTCTTTCCATTTGAGAGAGTCTTTTTTCCAATTTCTTCCTATTTTTATCTTACACATATGAGGGATTTTAGATTTTAGAGAGAACATATTTACTTCTATTCAGTATTCACTTGATCAATAATTAAGGATATATTATTAATTATTCCAGAGAAAAGATATTATTGGTTTAATTGATGATAATATCATTTTTATCGATAAAATTTATCATAAAAATAAAAATTTAAAATTTAAAAAAATGAAAATACACCAATACATACAACCCCAACAAATTTTGTATGAGTTCAAAACATGAACGTGTATATACAAGTTAATATGTATCCATTAAAATTGTCTAACTGATTGTGGTCCACTTACTGATTGACGACCACTTAAGTCTCCAAATGACATAATGTTTTGCATCTTAGTTAAATACCTGTTACTAAATATCACTAATGAAATGGATTGCCAAAATTCATTTTTAAAATAAAAAATGGAGCATTTTCACCACAACTATGGTGAAAGCATTTACACGTATGTGATCACTTCCCTATATATATATATATTTAATGATTTAGGGAGGTTATCACAGCTATTTGAGTACAAATAAGGGAAAGAAATGGCCAAAGAGGGCTTCAGGTGGTATTTTGTAAAAAATAATAATATTTTTGATATTATTGATAAATTAGAGATAATATCAATTATATCTCCAATAATATTAATAATAAGATCTGGAATAGATGAAAATATCAGTTTCGTACAGTATTGTTTATCAGCTATCTTCCAAAAAGATAATATCAATAAAGTAAACACTGCATATCTATTCTTCTCTTTCTGCCATAATTCCTCTTCTTCTATTCCAATCCCTGTTCTTCTATAGTTCTGTACTTCCCTTAATTTCTTCTTTTCTTCTCCCTTGGGAGGATCCTTCTTCTTTCTTCTACTTTCTTCCCCTTCCCATTGTACATCAGGAATACATCTGTCAAAATCATGCAATGCTTTTTCTGTTTCATAAGCTTTGTTGTAAATGTATGCGATGACATTTCTTGTTTTGCCCACAGTACGCAACTACCATATGGTTTCTATTCATCTATATTTGTTCTGGAGCTGGGATCATTCTTTCCATGCATGGATTCTACTCCAATTGGAAACACTACTCTTGGCCCGATTCTGACTTTCTAAATACATGGGTGTTGATGCATTGAAATGTCGGAAGTTTTTCTAGAACCGGTCAAAATTTAGTGGCCTTTCTGGTATGCAGAAGCCCCTTTATCATTGTCCATGGTGAACACAACATTCTTTTGTTGATGGGTTGTCTCAAGGGCCCATGATAGGCAGGTATGGAGGTCAATGCAGGCAGAGAAGCAAGTTGGGTGGTCCAGATCAGGCCTAGGGTCCACTTATGCCCAATCTCAGGTATGCAACATCAATTTCAGCCAAACATGATCCAAGTTGGGATGGAACACAGTTGGGTACACTGAGATGGGCTTGGTGGATGAAGAGTCAAACCCACACCTACCACCTAACTTTGAGGTTTGAGTTGGATTTACCATGAAACTAACCCACAACCCACACACACAAAAGTCAATTTGTCGTTTTCAATCCTGAGGCCAGCAGGAGCTTTGAGATACCCAAATTCCAAACCAATCCTTGCCCAAGGCCCACACACACAAATATGGATCAAGTCAATTTGTCGTTTTCAATCCTGAGGCCAGCAGGAGCTTTGAGATACCCAAATTCCAAACCAATCCTTGCCCAAGGACATGTCTGATCAACTGGTTTCAGGTTGAGTCCAATGCTTACTTGAACCCTTGCATGTGAGGAAGTCTCTGTCTCCTTTTCACCATCTTGGAGTGTGTTCCATCCAATTTTTGCATTAACATCTCTAGTTATTCAAGTCACCCAGGTCATATTTGTTCAGCTTCACTGTTTGCAGACTGCACTCTACCACAAGTTATCTTTGTTCCTTTTTATATACAAGAATGTTTTGCATGGAAATCACTATTTAAATTTGCATTCCACTGAATCTCAGTTGTAGATGCACATATTGCTTTCTAGGCGCTCATCATGGTTCTTACCAATGGCTTGTCTAAGGTTTTGGTTGGTCTTCATGAAAATCAATGCTTGAGAAAGCCCCGTTTACTTCAAATTGGAAGGTATTTTAGATATTGCATTGTAGGATTTTGCAACTGGGATGTTTTGTTGGATTGGCTTGTTAATTATTTATGACTTCTTCCTTGTTGGAGCTTGTGTAAAGCACAGAACAATCTCGTATTCCCTCGTAAAGCTGATTGGGGATTTATTAGTGTTGCCTTTGGTGTGTTGTTTTCTGAAAATTAAGGTGCTATATTTTTGTAGTTTATAGGAAAAGTGAAACAGTTGGGTATCCATGGAAAGTTACAATACAGGAATGGCACATAAGCTATGTGATCTCCGGATGACATTATTCGTGAAAACAGGAAATTCATTTTGTTAGAATTCAAGTGTCCTGGTGTGTTGGTTTGATGGATAATTGGAAGTAATTGCACTCAATGGTTGAGCAAATTTATTTTGTGAAAGGGAGGTTTCCTGTTCATTTATTTGTTTCTTGTGGTTTTGGTCTTGATGGGGTTAGAGAGCTTATGGAAAGATTGTTCGAATTCAATGCCAAGGAGGAAGACAGGATACGATATGTGAGGGTTTTAATTTGTAGCGTTTAATGGTCTCCTAGTTGAAACTTCTATATTACTCTGGGCAAAGGGGGATTTCTTCTTGTTTTTCTTCCCTTCTGGGTCTAGAGGTGGAGGAAGATAAGCTAGAGGAGGAAGCTTCTAGTATCATGGTCTTTAAATTGAGGTTTCCCTGCAGTTCTGTCAATAGAATTCATTTCTTCTCGCTTTTATTCTCCTTTTTAAGTTTTTTAGAATGAAAGAAAAGGATAGGCTGTCCTTGGGGAGCAATGGTTTTGGTCTTGGCCTTAAAAAAGAAGAAGAAAGCCCACAAGGAGAGGAACAGAGCATATATCTTGCAATGGGTTGAATTTTTGACACTTGTGCTGCAAGCTTTAAGTTTGACTATTTTTAAGAAAATAACAAAGAAGGATAGCAAACTGAATACATGTGAAAACAAGACAAAGCCAGAGGGAAATAAGAGTCATGCAATGGGGAACCTTACTAATTGCAACTGTAGGAAAGACTTACATCTAATTCTTGTTCTGTTGAGTATGAAAATATAATTAATTGGAAGCCGGAAGAGGAATGAACTAACAGAGTTACTACTAGGTAGTGTTACATATGGCCTTTTATGACCTGCATGTTCTTTCTTGCCTATTAACAACCTTCAAGCTATTCACACATTATTTTGTTGGGGGCATGCTCTAGAGCCTATAAAAACCTACTTGATGTGGTCTCAGGCAGGAGTCATATGATAATATTATGTATGTAAAATGTGCCAAATTTATAAGTATGTATTTGTGTTAAAAATTAAAGGGTAGAATATGAAAAGTTTCAAACAATAAGACCCGCAGATATATAGCCCAATGAAATGTTTAGACATAAAAAATATATACTGGAACAGTTTTGGACAACCTTGGCTGCCCTTATAACCGTGCATTTGAAGGTTTGCTGACCAGATATATCCCAATGCAACGCAATGTGACATGCTAGGATATTTGGCCATGGTTTCGGGTGTTTGAAATTGCTCATTGGGTAGGAATCCCAATCGATAAAACACCCCAAGAAAGTATCAAACTTCATCTTTAATTTCACTGATTTTTGAATCGAAAAAGGATTGTCCACTTCAAGATGAAAGTTGTCAGATTTTAAGTCCTTATAAAATGCCTTGGCAGACTGAACTTCTTCTGTGAGTTCTCATCATACGAGTCGGTTTGAGTCATGTAAATCACTTGGATAATTCTTCATCACATGAAGCATATCCTGACCTGATCTTTTCTCAATTAACTTGAGCCAAGAAGCTTTTACTCCAAGCAAGCTTTACTCATATGCTAACCAGGCGAACTTCTCCCATTCTTCATGTGCAGCTAATGCACAGCCTGCTGAGATGCGAATATCCCAATGGTGGTCCTAAGTTGCTCTCTTTACTCCAATATGCGCCACTATAAAGATTTAATAGCGGCTAGGAATTTTGGAATAATTAAATACGGGAACAAGTTGGGCATCCATCACACCATTAGCTGTATTCCTTTATTAAAATGAAGCATGAATTTGCACTATTTCCATTCAGTTAACTTTACGGATTCAGCAGCTAATAATACAGCATCAGTAGGCCAAACTAACCTTTTAGATTTTTGGTCCCAACATTCTAGCTCGAAATGTAAGCGGTTGGCCTAGCTAGAGTGTAAAATATTCCTCTACTGTTCAGTAGTAATTCCTAAACTCTCCCAATAGCAAGATGCATGAAAATTCATGTAACCATAGAGATCTTCATGAACTAAGAAAACCTTTATATTTCAATGGAATCCACTTTTTAGACTTTCAAATGTATATGGCCCAGTTGCAATGAAGGACCAAAAGTTAATATGGGCAACAGCATAATAAACAGTAAAGAGATAACATCTAACCTTATTCTTCTGGCTGTAATGTGAACGTGTGTTTCGATGACTCCTTTTGGGTGGGTAACAGCATATTACGTCAAACGATGATGTGAATGATGCGTTTGCCGAATCTTTGGACCGCGCTAAACTCTGCACAAGAGCACCTTCCCTTAACAGCTGCCGCAAGTAGGTCCACAAAGCGAAACAAGCAACCTTGAATGAAATACTGTCTTTGATGTTGACGAAAGGTAAGGAATTAGATGCTTGCTAATTATCTTATAGGAATATACTTTACATACGACACGTATATGTATACCACTTGCTAAGATTTAGAGCGGGAAGGAAAAGGCCAGATAGCTAGAGAGAAAGAGAGAAAATGAGCAGATCGACGTACTTCGATCACAGAAACCACTTACCAACAGATGAAAGTTCTCTCTCAAGGTCAGAAAGAATGCCTAGTGAAACAGGTATTCGTTCTTACTTACCCAACCTCCATACAATTTTCAACAACAACAAGGTGATGCATGATGAACATGAACATGGAGCAAATAGGAATCACAATCACCATGCTGTTGATCATGAGAAAGCGGCAGTGACACACAGAGGAATTCCGCAAGGCGAAGACGTCAATTTTGCTGCTGGAGAATATATTAAAAAGAAGCACGAGATGATGGAGCAGCAGACTTAGTGAAGATCCCAGCAACGAAGCAAGTTCATCAACATAGATTTTTACTTTTCTGCATAAAATAGGATTGCAGGTGCAAGTCCTGCCTACTTGTATGGGTAAATAAGATGTTGATGGTTGTATACTGTGTGTGGTTTGTTCCTCTTATTATTCTGTCTTTTTTAGGAGTAAGATAACCCCAGTGACTTCATTGGATGGCTCATTCCTTCGTTCAGTAATGTTGTTGGTTTGTTTCACTGCCCTTAGTTTAGAAACTTAAAACCTGACTCATCCTCAACCGCTAATCATATGTGCATATATAACTTGTTATGCCATATACTTGTTGCCTAAAAATTTCATGGAGTTGCAAAATACTGTAAATATTAGAAAGTTTTAAAATTTTCTCAAAGTACTATTAGAGCTAGCTGAACACGATTGGTAATCTAATTTGCTTATTGTCATTATCTGTTGAGGTCATGAAGTCTTTTCTAATTACCCCAACTAGATAGCATGCTTCTTGAATTGCACTCCCCCATTTATAAGAGACTTCAAATTGAAATAGCTGTCCACTAATGCACATCTTGGCTTTCGCATCATTATAGCTCTTCTACGCATATTTTTCCTCATCTTGGTGATACAGATTTCACCAAAAGTTGTAATAGACGATGCACTTCATATTAGTGGCAGGCTTAGAATCTTCAATTTCTTTTCTTCTTGGCCTTGTTCATCACTTTGAGTATGAAAATTATGGTATGACATTAACATGCCTAAAATAATATTCTAAGAAATTAAGAATGACCCTTCTGTAATTACTTGATATATATAGGCACCTACAATTAAGGCTTTCGGTGCGCACACCCTCACCGAAAGCAACGCCTATTTGCAACATGTGTCGGGCTGGAGGAAAAGACCCACATTGGTTTCAGT
>JAYJMB010022340.1:0-40696 GCA_036873735.1 Pouteria campechiana | reverse complement strand
CTCCCGCAAAACCGCCTAGGGCTTCGTGGAAGACCAGATAACCAAAAGGCCAAACCAGAAGAAGAAGAGACCGATTTCGCACAAAAACCGGAAAACCAACCGCCACGTCATTTAAAGGCATTTATGGCATCGTCGAATAAAATAAAGAAGGCCCAACCGGCGCGAAAGGGTGGTGCCTTCGAAAGTTCGAAATAAAAGGCCCGCCAGAAGCGTCGGATCCGACATGCTTCCAACGTCTCTGGGCCAGGGCAAGGTGGATCAAAACCTTCATCGAAAAGGCGCTTAGCGATCCGTGTTTTTAACACGGACCCGCCAAAAACACTCTCAAAGCCACCTACGAATAAATAAGAGGAGAAAGGCATATTTTTTTCAAACATGAAACTCCTTGGTATGCCATGCGTACCAAATCGCAAGACTCCTGACAGCACCCTCCGCCATTTCTAGTTCATACTACTACAGGATATAAATTATATTTTTCATCCTTTTGCTCCCCTTGCTTCTTGTTAGGTTCTTGGTAGTCTTATCTCATGTAGCTAGGTCAGCCACAGTTATAGCAGGTGGGGACATCTTTTCTTTTGTCTCTATTTCTGAAATCTCTAGAGTTGCTTCTAATCTTCTTTTTCAATATGGCTTTGAATCTTCTACTTATCATTATCATGTCATCATCCTCTTCAGCTCTGCTCATTGAAGCTTCACTTTGTGAGTCATCATCTGACTTAGCTCTCAAAGCGATGTTTCTTTTTCCTTTTGGTTCTTTAGGAGCCTTTTGTTTCATTAGAATTTCATGGGTCATGAGAGAACCTATAAATTCTTCTACTTTCATTTTGTCCAGGTCTCTAACCTTCTAGATTGTCATGACCTTTTCCATCCGTTATCTTCGCAAAGACCTTAAAATCTTCTTCACCATTTTGGGTTCTTCAAATTTTTCTCCAAGACCTTCCAACCCATTGGTGATCTTTTGAAATCTTCCAAACATTTCTAATATCGTCTCATTGTCTTGCATATGGAAGGCTTCATATTCCTGCACAAGTATATTAATTTTGGTCTCTTTCACCTTATTAGTACCTTCATGTGCAACTTTCATTTTGTCCCAAATCTGCTTTGAGTCACATGCTGAAATCTTTTCAAACTCAAATGGCGACAATGCATAATAAAGACATTTTTTAGCCTTGGCATCTCTCTCTAGTAGTAAAATGTCTTATGCGGTTGTGTATTTATCTTCTGCGTTCGTGACAGTCTTTCCATCCTTGATAGTTTTCCATAACTTATAATCATTAGCAATCAAGAAATTTTGCATTTGCATCTTCCAATACCCGTGATTGGTGCTATCAAAATATGGAGGTCTGGAAGTCAACTATCCTTCAATTGTAGTGTTGTGGAATGTGTTAGCCATAGGGATCTCTTCAAATAATCAAAGTAATCAACAATCAAAATTAACTATAGAAGCCTACTCTAATACCAATTGTTAGTCCCAATCTAAGGTAGCTCAAGAGAGGGCTAAATTAAGCTTTTAAAATTTTAGCCAATATCAAAATCAAGGTGCTGAAAAGAATAAGGAGAAAATCACGTAGCATAATGCACATATGTATTTTTATAGAGATTCAGCCCATAACATGGTATATACTTGTAATAACCCGGGGCTCCAATGCACTATTATCTGCTTTGGGCACACGCCTGCATGGTTTTGTCCCGATGCATCCTTACAAGGAACCTCATCGAGCCCGTCATGTACACCCGCCCAAAATGGGGTACATGACAGGCTCGGTGAGGTTCCTTGTAAGGATGCATTAGGACAAAACCATGCGAGCGTGTGCCCAAAGCGAACAATAGTGCACTAGAGCCCCGTGTTGTTATAGTTGGTATTAGAGCCGATTCCCAACAGTCTCTAGGGTGTGGCCAGTGAGGAAACTAGTGCCTTGAGGGGTGGATGGTGTGAGTGGCATCCCACATCGATGGAATGAGGGAGGGAGTCCTGGGCTAAATATGTGGGGCTCAGTTGTTAAGGTGTACCCCGTGTTAGGAGTACAGGACGGGCCTGCCACTGCGCCATGGTTGTGTATGTGTGTGTGGACAAATCCTTGAGGTCGATGGGGAGGTTCCTGGTAAGGATGCCCTAAGGCCAAAGAGGACAATAGTACATGAGTACCCCGTTTTGGGCGGGTGTACATGATGGGCTCGGTGAGGTTCCTTATAAGGATGCATCGGGACAAAACCATGGGAGCATGTGCCCAAAGCGGACAATAGTGCACTGGAGCCCCGGCTTGTTACAATACTCCTCTCTCTAAGTCAGCCTTCCTTGTTGTAATTAAGTTCCACTAATTAGTTGTTGGTTTTACAAGCTCATCAACTAACTTTACAAACATTGGTTTCTAAGCTCACCAACAAATGTATACATGTTGGTTTCTAAGCTCACCAACAAACTTACAGACATTAGTTTCCAAGCTCACCAACAAACTTTTACACCTTGTTGGTTTCCAAGCTAACCAATAAACTTATACAAGATTAGCAAGCCCCTTGCTTGATATCCTAGACAAAGAACGATGTGCAATAAAAATGCCTCTTACATTGGCTGATTTTCTACAAAATTAAAGTGTAGTAGAAATAAATATATTGCAATAAATGTAGAGTACATTAGACTCCCTTAAGCTATTGCAGAGAATGTTCTTTGAATGCAAATGGCGTTTCACACAATGGAGTAGGAAGAAAAACTCTAATGTCTAAGTAAATGCTTTGTAAGCTCTTTCAAAAAAATTATCTAAATCTTTAACTTCTTGGAATGACCTCTCTTTACTCCTTTTAAACCGGGATTCAAAATTTGTCAATTGGAGAAGACGACGTTCATTTAATGCATGCAAATTGTGAAGATTTTTCTACTATTGAAGCTTTCTCATGGGTTCTCTATGTATGAAGGCTCTTGGTATTGTCCAAAATGAATAGTTGTGTCCGAAGTTAAGATTTTGGACTAACTTTAGTTGTTCAGCTTTCAACGAATTTCTTTTAGCTATGTCCAAAGAGACATAAATTATCTTGGTCACATGATTGAACTCTGGCTTTATCCGAGGGTGACATGGCAATGTCTAAAGTAAAATCTCGAACTTACCAACTCTAACAATGATAGTGTCCAAACCTTAGCACTTGGAATTTTTAGAGTTGGGTTTATAATGTCTTAGTTTCTAGCTCCAGCATTGTCCGACCTTGGTTATGAGTCTGAACTAGCTTCTGCAGTTTCCAAATTTGCTTCTATGTTTGGATTGCTCTCCTAGTGTTTGCACTTTCTTCTGTGTCCGTATTGCTCTCGCAGTGTTCAAACTTGGTTCTATTGTGTCCGAACTTAGTTATGTTGTGTTCAAATTTGGTTTTGTTGTGTCTAAATTTGGTTTAGTAGTGTCCAGAAACAAGTTTTAGTGTCCAGAAACAAGCTACTACATCCAGAATGACTTGAAGTCTGTTTGAAGCTTTGTCCTAAGCACTTCTTCTATCCAAACTTGGACATCTATTTGTTAGACTTCAATAGCATCTGAGAATGCTTTTGAAGTGACTTATAGGCTTGTAAATGATGCTTACTAGATTCTTTTGAGCATTTATGTTCTCCTCCTTATAAACTTGTGAAATTTGTCTCTAATATTTTCTTATGTGTTCCATCCACTTAGGTTCTTTTCTTGACATATTATTTATTACTGCACACTTGGAAATAATAGTCAGGAGCTTAATAGTTTACTCATATACATTTGCTCATCATCAAAACTTGGTTATCTATACGTATTCATCATCAAAGTCAATCCAAATAAAATAGGTTTAGTTCATCACAATCAATAATACAACCAAGTGTCAATACACTCTTCTAGCTTCTAGCTATAGGGGCCAATTAGTGCCACTAAACTAATCTAGATTTAGATCTTAGGAGTGTAATTAGTGCCACAAATCTTTTAGATTCCAACTCTAGGGGGTGTAATTAGTACCACTACACTCTTCTAGATTTTAGCTCCAGGTGGCATGAATATAACTCAACAAGATGATTACAAGCCATCACTCCAGCAATCCAACTTGTTCTTCTTGAGCTTGGTCTCTAATACCAACTCAAGGCAATCAAATAACCAAAATGATGCAAGTAAAAAATTACACTTTTGTTGTGTAGCTTTGGAATGCAAGGGAAGCTTTGAATACTCTTTGAAAGTTCACTTTGATGACTTAAAGACTTCTCTTCTTATTATTGAGAGCCTTTACTATAGGATTTATGAAGATGGAAGCTTGAAAGCATGAGTTGCTTGAGAATGTGAAAGTTTGAGCTCAATAATACTTACAACCTCTACTACAATGTCACAACTTTACTCCTTTTATAGATCTTCTTATTGGGTCCCAAATCCTAGGTGCATGGTAAAACAAGAGACTAAGCAAGATTGAGAGATTAAATGAAATGTGCAAGTGTAGAAAATGAATAGTAGTGAAAGCACACAAGCACACAAGGATTATACTAGTTCGAGCCCCCTCCTTGATACCTAATCCACTCTACAAGATATCCTCAACATTGGGTTCCACTATTAATGTGTGGAATCACACCTCCCCTAGTTTTGATCACCAAGAACTCATACATAGCTTGATTTCTCCAGATCTTACCAGGAACTCATACAATGTTGGTTTTTCTTAGAGCTCACCAGCAACTCTTACACTAACTAGTTTCTTGAGCTCACCAACAACTCCTTTTTAACATACATAAAGTGTATAAAGAATAAGTCTATCTAAGCTAATATGTACACACAATTAAGCTCAAATATAAAAGATAAACAATAAATACATTAAAATGCTTCAAACTCCTCAAAGATGGGAATGATGCATTTTAAGCTTGTTGATCTTTTTAGTGCCTTGGAGTGAATGCACTTGGAAACTTGAATAAGTTTCTTATAATTGATTTGTGTTTAGCTTATGGAACCCTCAAGCTTCTCTCTTTTTCTTCTTCAATCTAACTTTGTTGAGATTTTGACTATTAGCATTAACTTGAATTACACTCAACTAAAAGTTGTTAGCATTGTCTTTAGAACTTTGAAATCACCTTTCAGAACTTTGAAAATGGTCTTTAGAACTTTTGAAAGTCAGGTACATCCTCTAAAGCTTCCTTTGAACATTGTGCCTTCATTTCAATGTCTTTCTTCATTCCTCTGAGTTAAGGATGCATCCTCTGAAGCTTCCTCTGAACGTTGATACTCCCAACTACCACCAATGACTATATTTTTAGACCTCTGAAGGTTGGAGTATTCCCTCTGAAGCTTCTTCTGAATGCTACCAAGAGAGGTGCTCCATTCTAGTGACTACTTCAGAACTCTAAAGGTCAAAATGTATCCTTTGAAGGTTCCTCTGAAATCTAGAGCATTTCCTCTGAAGCTCTGAAGCTTCTTCTAAAGTTAAAATGTGTCCTTTGAACCTTCCTCTGAATCGTAAACTCTTAGCAAATCTTCATTAGCTTCAAATTCAAGTCATTAAACAAATTTTGTTATCATCAAAACTATACATCCAAACTCAATGCTTTTAAAATTTCAATAGTTAGATGTAGTTGGAGTGCATTTAGTGCACTTCAATGATTAAAATTTTTGACCATTACAGTCGTCAAGCACTTGGCAGGTGGCTGCATTATTTGGCTGTCATTCGTAGGTGATTTGTCAAGTGGCTCCAATATAGGCTACAATCGTTCTTCATAAAAACCCTTTAGCCATGTTGCTAGAAAGTGGCAAGCGAATCCTAGGTGATTGGGGTATTCGGCTATGCTCCTCAAGTAGTTCAGTGAGCGACTTAGGTTGGCATTTAGTTTTCCAGGCACATGATGCATTATGTTGGTAGACAATTTGCGGGGTGCCATCCATTCGGTTGAAGCATCATAGGTGGTGTTGGCAAGCAGCTGCCAGAGTCCATTAGATTAGTGTCTTGCTGGAACCTAACAGGAGAATATTATAGGCAGTTGGCAATTGGCTATGATTGCAAGTTAATGCACTAGTCAATTATTGTAACACCCTACCGTCCTAAGGTGTTACTAAGATATTAGCGGGAGAATCCACAGCCAGAGTCTCCCTTGTACTTACCTTATTAAACCTGTATACAATCATCTACACCCATAGATGCCCAAAACCATAGTTTCACTATAAAAGTAGAGTGTGGAAAAGAATACCTATCCTGGTAAAGTAATGACATGCACATTGTCATCATTCCTACCCTTTTTTAATTTACATTGTTTAAATCACCAGTATAACGCATAATTTTACATTTTTAATACATTCCAAAAGATAATAAAAGATAAAGAACTCTAAACATCACTGCCTATACCCTGCTTATGCTTTAACCCCTTGTTGGGCTACATCTTCTAGCCTGTTAGCTAAAACAAAACATAACAAAATAGGGTGAGTCAAAGCAACTCAGTAAGCAAGTATGTGATTAATCAATAATCAATGTAATGTATATAAAAAACAATAATCACATGTGTAAATGGAACTACTATTATGATGTCAATACAATTAGATGTCAACACAATCAGAACTACAAATGTCTTCATCATTCATGATATTCCGCCGACTGCCAATAGGTACCATGCCTAGGAGGTCACTAACCAAGTGGTCACAACCACAAACCAAGTGACCTCATCCACAAACCGAGTGTACTCAGCCACATCCCAAGTGGACTCAGCCAAAACCAAGTGGACTCCACCACAAATCAAGTGGACTCAACTACAACCATCACAACCAAGTGGACTTAACCACAATTCCAATTAGACTCATCCAGCAGGCTTCCAACTCCGGCAGAATACAAATGATCTTTTGCCAATATATTATAGTGATCAACACTTACATGTCCCATTTCCTATTTTAAAATCTTTGTAATCATTTAAATGTTGCTTAAGTTGATAAATAGATGCTTTAGTAAAAGTATCAATTAATTCCATTTTTTTTATTTGTAACACATCATTTTTATGGATTTAAAACTTTCAAAAATTGACCTAAATCATCAAGGAAAGACCTCACTGAACTCCTTAAACAATTGCATCAATAAAAAAATAATAATATAAAAACATTTTGAAAGTTACCGTTCCTGCATCGCGGTGCCAAAATCCCCTACCCAAGCTTCCTTTGCACTGTTTTATTCTGATGTTGCGGTATTGGATTCAACAGTGCCCAATCTGGGGCCGCAACGCTATAATCCGCTGCCCCATGTTATGCCATGTTCCCTTTCTCCTATTCATATCCTCTTTTCTTCCTTTATTTGCTAAGTCTAAACAAGTTATTTGGCCTCTAATGAATCCTTTTAATATGCCATTATCACCAACTATTGATACATATCAAATGGCTCAATTACTCCCACTCTTTGATCATAGTTTATGCACTGCAGTAACCTATTCTTAGCATGACATGTTATAATATGAGCATACTAAACTTGTTATACAATTTTAATAATAATTGACTAATGTTTGGTTTCCAAAATCAATACATGAAAACATTAATTTCCTCATTTCCCAACTTTATACCATAAAATCCATATTCTTTAAAACACAATTAAGCCATGGTACTACAACCTATAGTAGAACTCACAATATAGTGCCTAGAGTACATATTTATGAAATTCCAACTAAGAATGCATACCCAAATAAAACCTAATTACCTCACTAATGCACCTTTCCTTCTCTTTAAACTTGTATTTCCACAATTTGCTTCACAATTTGGAAGTCCTATATTACAAACGTATCTCCCATAATCGTTCAAGTGCATCATCTGTTGATAAAATCCAATTACTGCAAAGATCAATATTATTCCATAACCTTACCTTGTTTAGTGTTTATCCAATTATTTATCTACAATTCCATTGAAAAGTGATTATGGAATCATCCATATGGATTAATCATGCTACACCTTTCTTAATAGTATTTCATCAAACATTAGCTAGGCAACTTCTAGTTTTCATGGTTACAGTTAATAATAAGTTAAGATTTCTTTCGCATAAGATAAATTCATATGTTTTAACATGAACCGTATCCTAATTTCTAATCAAAACATTAAATTCATTCTAAATCATTCTTTTCCCACATTTCCACCTTACCCAAAACCTAAATCAACTCCATAGGCTAGAATCAAAGAAATTTTTCTAACATAATGAGTTAATTACTAGGAAAAATCACTTACCACCCTATTTTCTCCAATTGAAGCCCACAAAATTGCACTATTGAGTGAAATCCTCAAATTCTCTACTACTCTCACCTTCCAAATCAGTTTATTAGAGTGTTTTCTTCATGCCGAATTGTTACAACACTGCTTGACATCTATTCCCTAGTGCTTTTAAGCCAAATTTTATGAGAACTAGTGATTTCTAGAGCTTGGGGAACAAGGAGAGAGGACTGGAACAAAAATAAGGGTTAGAGCTAGCTAATGGAACAATTTAAGCTCCAATCCTTATGGTACTCTGGCAGTAGAATTATGTGCACATGCGGCCCGCTTGTGATGCTTTCTATCCACTTTTCTCATAGTATTTCCCTCCAAGTCATCACCATATACAAACCATTAACCATGCCCATCATTATTTTCTATTTCTAACTCCTAATTATCATATATATTGTCAATCTCTGGTTGCAATATAAGTCTGTTTGCAACAAAATTTTCAGGCATCGCAATTGTGAAGCAGCTACCATCTATACTTAAGCTCTTCTACACTTCGTAAGTCTTATTATCCATATGATATTTATGTTATTTTCTATTATGGTATTGTTAATCATCAAAATATAGTTTACTTCAATTAATTTGGGACCATTACACATTCATGAAGCTTTATCAGTATAGTCATGCCTAACCACCCAATCTATGTGAGTTCCCCATACTTAGCATATGCTTGATTTTCTTGTCCAAGGGATCATTTGTTTAGGACTAACAAGTTCCTATGTGAGGATTCCATGGTGGAATGCTACCAAATTGCTAAGCTTGGCTTCTCTTTGTCACCACAGTCTCTCTCCCTTATCCACTGTTGCTATTATTTTTTTATTTATTATTGATCTATAAATGAGGATTGCACTTAGCTTCTAGGTTGCATCTGCCATGGAATTGTGCTAACTTAGATGTGATGCACCTACTTTTAAACTATTTGCTTTGTTTATTAGAGTCATGCTTGACCACTCGATCTACATGAGTACTCCACATTTAGCACCTGGTTGATCTGCTTGTCTAAGTGATTGGTTGCTCTATGAGGATTCCATGGGGAAAGCTTCCAGATTGCTAAGTTTGGCTTCTTTCCAACATTACAATCTCTTCCCCTGTACACTAGTACTATTTGTTTCTCTTTGTTATTAGTCTAAAATTGAGCATTACACTTGATTTCTAAATTGCATCCATCATAGAATTATGTTGACTTTGATGTCCATGATGCGCTCGCTTTTAGAACATCCATGAGACTTAGTCTAGAAGAGTCATACTTGACCACTCGGTCCACATGATTTCTCTACACTTAGCATTTGATTGATATGCTTGTTTGGGAGATTGTTTGATTGGGAATAGATTATCAATGTGAGGATTCCATAGCGAAATGCTATTGAATTGCTAAGTCTAGCTCCTCTTTATTGCCACAATCTCTCCCCTTGTCCACTGCTATTGTTATTTTCTCTTTTTTATCAGTCTATAGTTGTGGACTGAGCTTAGTATCTAAGCTACATCCACTATGAAATCATACTAACTTTGATGTCCATGATGCACCCACTTTTAGATAATCCATAATGCTCTACCTAGTCGAGTCATGCTTGACCACCTAGTCCACATAAGTTCTCCATACTTAACATTTGTTTGATCTGCTTGTTCGGGGGATCATTTCTTTGGGATTAGCAAGTTTCTATGTGAGGATTTCATAGCAAAATGCTGATAGATTGCTAAGTCTAGATCTTTTTTGTTGCCATAATCTCTACCCCTTTTCCACTATAGCTTTTATTTTCTCTTTGTCATTAGGCTACAATAGAGGACCGAGCTTAGTTTCTAAGCTACATCTGCTATGGGATCATGTTGACTCCAATATCCATGATGTGCCTGCTTCTAGGTCATCTATGATGCTCTATCTAGTGGAGTCATGCTTGACTATCCAATTTGTGTGAGTTCTACATACTTAGCATCTACTTGATCTACTTATCTAAGGAATCATTTGTTTAGGACTAGCGAGTTTCTATACTTAATTCCATGGGGAATGTTTCTAGATTGTGAAATTTGACTCCACTTTCTCACTTAGTCTCTCCCCCTTATCCATTATTGCTACTCTTTGTTATTCGTCTAAAATTGAGCTTTGTGCTTAGTTTCTAAGCTATATCTGTCATGAAATTGTGATGACTCGCATGTTCCTGATGTTTCTATTGGTCCCATTGAGTAGGTAGCTTAAGAGGTGAGGGGTGAATTGAGCAAATAAAAATTATTGTGCTATAAGGGAATATAAGTTGAATCAAGCAGCACATGACACAAGATATTTTTATAGTAGTTCAAGCAAGCTCCCTACTCCATTCTTCCAAGAGTACACTCTCATTGAGCATTGGGTTCCACTATCATTCATAATGGAATAACAATAGTGCTCCCAACACTTTTTTAGATTCTATCTAGGGGGTGTAAATAATGCACCCTGCACTCTTCTAGATTCTAGCTTCAGAGGGCATAAACATAGTGCTCCCAACACTCTTCTAGATTACAGATTTAGAAGGCGTAAACATAATCCTCCCAACACTCTTCTAGATTTTAGCTCTAGGGGGTATAAACATAGTGCTTCCAATACTCTTTGGTTTTCACGAGGTCACCAAGAAACTCATTGGTTTCTAAGATCACTAGCAAACTTGATAGTTTTTTCAGAGCTCACCAATAACTCATACAATGTGGTTTTTTTGAGCTCATGATAAACTCATGCAATCTAGTTTTCTTGAGCTTACCAAAAACTCATAATGTAGATAAACTACAATAAGGTTATACTATTGGTCCAGAAGGTTAGACAAAATCTAATAGGGGAGGGGTGAATTGGGTACTTAAAAATTACAACCTCTTTTAAGATTACTCTTCCTTCTAGCAATCAATCACTCAATCACAATAAATAAGACATAATAATTTTTATAGTGGTTTAAGTAAACACTCAACTCCACTCTTTCAAGAGCACTTTTTTCTTAGTGTTTTAGGTCCCAATAGTAGAAATACAATAGTATCCCCAACACTCTTTTAGATTCTAATTCTAGGGGGCATAAACAAGTGTCCCTGACACTCTTCTGGATTCTAGCTTCAGGAGGTGTAAACTAGTATCCCCAACACTCTTCTAGGTTCTAGCTCTAGGGAGCGTGAATAAATAGCTCTTATTTGCACTCAAATAGTTACAGCTCTTCTTGAGTCTAGTCTCCACCACTAGCTCAAGAAACTTTACAATAAATGAATATCAAAAGTTTAAGAATAGGAATTTCTTAGTAAGCATAGGAGAAGGGTTTTAAAAGCTAAATGCAAAAGTAAATAATCTTCCCAAAGATAATTGAGAGCCTTCAAAGAAAAGTTGAGAAAGTTTTGAATTTAAGGCTCTTGACCCTTGAAGGATTGCAAAAGGTTCAGCTCAAATCAGTAAATGTTCTTAAGAGGGTTTTGAATGATTTTCAATAGCTCGTTAGTTCCTCCTTCTCCAATGATGCCTCATTTATAGCTGCTTTGAATTCTAATTGTAGGTGGTAGGTGAGCTTCATTAATAACAAAAGACATTTTGATTGGTGTATCTTGAATTCTTTGGCTTTTACTTACTCCTTGTATGTTGGAATGCTTGCAGCACCAACCTTGGAGAAGATGATTTATGGTTTCTCAATAAGCTCTGGTCAAGGTACTACTGTAATGGCTTTTATTAATATAGAAAGATCGTTATTAATGCTGAGCAAAGATCAATGATTCATTCTGACTGTTGCTCTTCTTTTACTTATAATAGATAAAGTATCTGTCCAGTTATCCATAAGACAAAGTTCCTTCACCTTTGTCTTTCATAAGTGGCAGAGAATCATCCTTTCTATTCTTGCCAGATGAATCAACTATTCAATTTCTTTGTCTACTGCATCTTAGAGGCATAGATGTCTTGTTGCTTCAGTGCTTCACCTATTGGGTTTATCTATTGTAAGTAACAGATGAAGTGTTGGATCGTAACAGGTTTTTTTCACACCTTCATCTGATGGAATGTTTCTCTGCTTTGTCTGTTAACGGCAGATGATCACTGACGAATTCTTTGCTCTACCAAATGTTCCTTGCTTCTTCAACTTTATCTGGTGACAATAGATGATTATTAGCTCACTTGTGATAGATGAAGTTTCTACTCTATCATACGATTCTTGCGTCTCTGCTTTGTCTATTAATGGTAGATGAAGTTTTTGTTCTACTAAAAGTATCGTTACTTCTTCCGCCTTTGTCTGTTCTCATCAAATGACCATTGGCATAACTGTGGCTTGCTTTTAATAGAGAAAATCTGTTGTATATATACTATCTTGCATCCGTTTGATATGATTTTTCACTTTGATAGATGAATGGAAATAATCAAGTCCTTTTCATTTGTGCTTTGTCTATTACAACACTTCATCTTTTACTTCTTTAGTGTCTCAAGCCTTGTCGCCATGGAATATGTTTTCTGATAAGATTAGCAGACCTCTTCCTCATGAAGCTAATGGATGATCAACTAGTAGAGGAATTCATCTCTTGCTAGCATAAGGAAGCCAACAAGTGTGAGTCAACCTTAACGGAGGAGCAAAGAGTCTACCTATGCCTCAATGGCATTAAGGTGGACCTTGCAATCCTGGTAAATGAGCAAATTACCACCTTTCGGGTGCTAGCCAATAAGGCAAGTTGAAAGGAATGCCTCCTCTATCTCTCTGGAAAGAGTAAAGTCCGAGACGATAAGCAGAAAGAAAGCGCTTTCTAGCCCAAGAAGAAAGAATCCGAAAGGGGCAAATCAAACATCTCTGTCAACACCACTGAGACCAAAACTAGGGGTAATGATAGATAGTTAAAGAAAAGGGAGATTCCAAAGCCAAAATACCAGTACTCTGATAAAGAGGTGGTTTAGGGTTCATTCATTTAGGCAATATAAAGCTACCGGAACCTCCATTCCCATCAGAGGCAAATAAGGTGAATCATCCCCTAGATTGTCATTATCATTGGCATATCAATCACCTGATGGTTAAATGCAAAATAATAAGGAGAATGATTAATCATTGCATGAAGAGTGAAATTATTACACTGAAGAAGAATGCACAAGCAACATCCAATAATATATTGGTAAAAGAAATTCCCAATTTAGCAACACTGGAACAAGAATTTGATCATCAGTTCCCAAAGACCTCCAACCAAGAGGTGCAGAGAGATATCATGACCGATGATGAAGGTTGGGATCTTATTTGACCAAAAAATATTCTAGAGGTCTCGATAATAAGGTGCAAGGGATGGAATCATCAAATTAAGCATGCAAAGCCGAAGTAAATTGAAGACTGCCTAAAGAATTTATTCTCATATCCCAAAAGAATACATTGTGGCCATCATGGTTCCAACCATACATTATTGGGGATTGCCTCCAACCCGAAAGGCTCAATCTTTCTATAAGAAAATGGTGGGAAAAAAAGAAGAGAAGAGCCTGCCTTGATCAAGAGTGCCCAAAACTTTACACTTGGGGGCCATCACTATCGGTTTTATCAACTATAGATGAAGTATGGGTGGCTTTTTGGGATAACTTACTAGACTTAGGACTGGGAATAACCCAAGCTCTAATGAAGATAATCTGTTTGAATACTCAGCAGTTGCACCTTGTTATCATATTGGCAAAGGCAAGGCCTTCTCAAGCCAGCCAAACAAGAAGTAAGAATGTTCTTGTAGAAGGTGCGATTGCCAAAGAGAGCACCGGCACCAAGGGTTCACCGTATTCAATGTTGGTGATTCGCTAGTCACACACCTCTTTACTATGCTGATAAGTGTTGTGGAGAAAATCAAGACCTTGCAAAGATGGACCAGAATTTTGAAAACTTGCTTTCTCTGAAAGTGAAGAAGAGCTGGTTCCGAACTTCGCCAATTCAAGGATCTAGAGAGTGGGTCCCTTTGCAAGATATGTTTCTATTATGCTTCCTTTCCAAAAGAAAGGAAGGAATTAAGAAGTCTCTTATCAACTGGGACTAGCATTTTGGTGAGAACACTGCCAATTATGTTCACAAATGGAGAGACACTACTTAGAGTGATCCGCAATCACTTGATCACCTAGAAGTAGAAGAAATCCATCTTTGCCTAGCAAAAAGAGCCTATTTTCACTATCAAATGATATCTAACTTCAAAGAGGCCTTCAATCAAGCTGAAAGGAAGAAGATGAAGGTGATAGACAACCCTCAAAAGGAACAAGTGTTTACAGAATCGCATATTGCAAGGGTCCTTGAATACTTGCACTACATGAAGGCCCCTATTTTAATGGCAATTCTAGAGACTAAGCAAATCTGTTACTTAAGGTTACCCATTATGAAGTTATTCAGAGAAGGCTACAAGGCTATGATTAGACACTTATTCCAGTATCAAGCCTTAGTGTGAATGATGTCCCAGAATGAGACATATGCGATCAGAAGCTTCCCATTTTCATTGGTTGGTAATAGCCATGCCCTAAAGTGGATCGTGATGTTGCTAACCAAATCGTTCAAATCTTTGGAGGTGTTAACTGAAGCATTTATACATAGATTTCATAACTATGCTTCTCAGTTCTCTAAAGCACAAGTGCGATGAATTCATCCTCTTAAAGGGGAACATCTTCATAATTTTGCCTTAAGATGGTACAATGTTCACCTTTAATACCTTGTATTGTGAGAAGAAAAGCACATAATATGGGAATGCATTGTTGCATTGGGAAAGGTCTTTCCATTACCCAAAGAGATACCTACTTTATTTCCTAGACTATTCAAGTTGCTGGTACAAAAACCATCAAAACCTATGGAGGTATCTTGCAACATGACCAACATCATGCCAAATGAAGAGAATGCTCCACAAGAAGCATCTAAACCACCTGAAACAATGGCCATGTTGCGGTCTTAGAGGAATACAACTCAGGATAAAGGAAAGGTGTCAATGCAAGAAGAGTCGGTGCTTGGAGTTCCTTGTCCCCTTGTTAAAGAAAGGGAAGCTCCAGAACTCACAAATAAACCAAAATATGATGTCATTGCTCACTTACGCAGAATCTCGGTAACACTGAGCATATATGATGCACTCTAGCTTTTTAAGGAGTCTCAGCAAGTGCTTATAAATGTGTTGGTAGATGAGTCCATTAAGGACCTATACTTGGCAAAGATTGCTGATATAATTGAATGCAACTTGACCATTACTTACACAGATGATGATTATTGCTTGGAAGTACTAAGTATAAGTGTCCATTGTTTATAAATGGCAATCTAGCTGGAGAAAGGATTAACCTCATTATGCTAGATCCAGGATCTATGGTAAATATCCTTCCAGTCAAAGTATTGAAGCATATTGGAATGTGCCATCCATTCTCAAAAATAGTCTCTGGTGATTCAAGGCTGTAACCAAGAGAGTCAAAGGCCTATGGGGACTATCACCTTGAGTCTTGATATTCAGAGATTTCTCACAAAGGTCAATTGTCATGTCATTGATGCACCAATGTCCTATAATCTGTTGCTCAAAAGGCCATGGTTACACTGATACCAAGTTGTGGCATCCACAACGCACTAATGCTTTAACTTCTACCAGGATAGCATAATGAGGCACATATCTGCTAATGTACGATCAATTAAAATTTTAGAGGCATTCTTCTCAAAAGCCCAAATGAACTAGAACAGTCAAAAGAATTACCCAAGCCAACTATGGATAGAAGGCGATAACTATTTACTGCCAAAAAGATAAGGGTCCACATCATAAGGACTCTCATCATAGGTTATACTTCCATAAGCATCTTTGTTCCCAGTGGTTTTGCCACTAATGTCTTCATGCTTTGAAATTGAGATAAGCATCTCACAAGAAGACAAGTTAAAACTCATGAAAGAGTTGAAAGTGCTCCAAGTAGATGATGATGATGATAAAGATAGTCGTCAGTTTAGTATTCACAATCGTTATAGCAACTGGTTACTCTTGCTCTAGCACCACCTCTGCCAATTCAGAATATGTACAAATGGAGGCTAGTTTCAAGTGTCTCAACTCCACAATCTTTTGCATTCCAAGATAGAATGTCAACACCAAGACCACTTGGAAGAGGATGCGAAAGAGGGTTGGCCAAGCCATCAATAAGCAGGGGGCAGGCCATCAATAGGCACACCCACTGGACTTTATGATAATCAAGTTGCAAGCTCTTTGTAAGCTTATATGTCGCCACAACCATTGCCAGTCGAGAACACCCGGTTCCAAATCAACACTCTGGGCTAAAGAAAAATAACAACTACTCTAACATTATCACCTTCGGTGCCAAGCTACTCTCAAGTAGTCTCAAAACCAACACAATCTTTGCATTTCGAGATTAACATTGGGAGCTCCAATCAAGCAAAGCAAGATATATCCTCCAATCTCAACACTAAAAGTAGTAAATGGGAAAGCAGAGGAGAAAAATTACAATTCATGTTGGTCGAGTATAATTGGCTGCTGACTTGACTGGCTAAGTCATAAATCATTTAGGGTAAAGAACAAGAACTACAATCCCAAGTGGAAAAAGGAAGATTAATATTCAAGGAGATGGGCTTGTCTTGTGGATAATGCCATACTTCTGATCTTGTGCCCAAGATATTCTCGGTTTGCCAATTATTTCTAGAAATTCAATAAGGGATGCAAAAGGATGATTGATCTCCTCGGCATTTATCCTAATGAACCCTATATGTTGGTAACTGATCAACTCATCCCAAATTACAATCAAAGGAAAATTAAAGGGACTCCGGTATCTAGGAGATCCGATAGGTCTTAACACGGATGATGAAATTGACATGGACAGTGATGAGGAGTATACCTCGGATTGCTTTTGTATGAGTATAAGGTCAACTGTCGTTTCCACTATGTGGGACTATCGGTCAACTCTTATTGAGTCCAAGATGTCAAAAACATCATCCGCGCTATCAACAATTGCAGATTACTCTATGGTTTCCACCTCTCACCATGCATCAACAGAAGAGAAAGAATCTGAGTCTAATGACAAAGAATCATAAACAAATTTGAAGGTACCTAATGATATAGATGACAAAGAAGTCATTGATGACAAATCAATTCCCGAATCAGAGTAAAAAATGGTGAGTAAGACTCATGATGATAATATATATGAGTCCGATCATGAGCCAAACCCTTACCAGTCAAAGGAAGAAGAAGACAATGACTCTGATTCTTCCTTAAAGGAAATAACCTATGGCACAGCTCTGCTGGGGTTAGAAGATAGTGGACAACCAATAATCAATGAACTTGAAGAGTTCAACTTGAGTACAATTGAAGATAAGTGTCTTACCTTCATTGCTAAATCCTTGCTAGAACATGAAAAGCAAATGCTAATGGATCTTCTTAGGGAATTCAAAGATGTCTTTGCATGGATATACTTTGAAATGCCTGGGTTAGATCTAGATATGGCAATGCATTTGTTACATATCTCTCTAAGCAGGAACCGGTGAAGCAAGCACTAAGAAAGTTCAAACCTAAATACAAGCAACAAATAATTAATGAGATCAAAAATTTATTGGAAGCCAATTTCATTTGAGAAATTAAGTTCCGAGATGGATCTCCAGTGTTGTCCCAATAAAGAAAAAGAATGAGCACATCCAAGTTTGTGTTGATTTTCACAATCTTAATGAAGCTTGTCTGAAAAATGTGTTCCCGCTACCACATATAGAATTCCTTATTGATAGCACATCGCTCTATGACACATTCTCGTTCATGGATGGTTACTTTAGCTATAATCAAATCAAGATGGCCCCAACAGAATAGGCATCCACTGCATTTCGCACTCCAATGGGTATCTTTTGCTACAAATTATGCCATTTGGATTAAAGAATGTAGGAGCTACTTATCAAAGAGATGTGCAAGTTATTTTTCATAATATGCTTCACAAACATGTTGAATGTGATGTCGATGATTTAGTGGTAAGATCCAATAGTCATGATCAATGCCACAAGGATCTACACATCATATTTGTATGACTTAAGAAAAATACGCTACACTTGAACCCCACTCAAATGTGCATTTGGAGTTGGGTCAGGTAAGTTCTTAGGATTTATTGTCTGTCATCAAGGAATCAAGGTGGACCCACAAAAAGTAGAGGCCATTAAAAACATGCCTTCCCCAAGGAACATAGATGATCTAAGGAGCTTGCAAGGTAAGCTATCTTAATCAGAAGATTTGTCACCAATTTAATAGGAAGATGTCATCCATTTCATGGTCTATTAAAGAAAGACTTAGCCTTTATTTGGGACAAAGCTTGCCAAAAATCCTTTGATATCATCAAAGAATTGCTCTGCAACTCGCCAGTTTTGGCTACATTAGCTAAGGGTAAACCACTTATTTTGTACATTTTCATGAGCGAGCAATCGTTGGGAGCATTGCTTGCATAAGAAAATCAAGATGATAAGGAGCAAGCATTATATTACCTTAGCTATTGGGTGATCGATGCAGAATTTAATTACTTTCTGATAAAAAAGACATGCCTTGCCTTAGTGTTTGTAGCCCAAAAGTTAAGGCATTATTTCCTTGCTCATGAGATCCAATTAATTTCTAAAGTAGATCTACTCAAGTTCTTGATCACTCATCCCATGCTATCGAGATGGTTAGCAAAGTGGTCATTACTATTATCAAAATTTGATGTTACCTTTATACCATAAAAAGTGATGATAGGACAAGTTATGACTGACTTCTGGGTGGCTCACCCAGTTGATGAAGAAGTCATTGTGCAAGAAAACTTTCTAGATAAAGAATTATTCATTACCCAAGTCAACACTCCCTAGTAAATGTACTTTGACAATGCTACCAAAACCATTGGGGCAGGCATTGGAATCATCTTCATCTCACCTCAGAAAAACATCCTTCTATATTCTTTCTACTTGGAAAGGAATTACACCAATAATGAAGTGGAATATGAGGCACTAGTCTTAGGACTTCAAATTGCCCTTTACTCTGAGATTACAAAATTAGACATCTTTGGTGATTCGGAATTGGTGGTCCATCAATTAACCACTAAATATGAAGGTTGCCAGCCTAGTTTGCTCTAGTATTATGATATTATGCAATGGCTATTGGATCAGCTTTTTTACGATAGCATTAGGCATATTCTGAGGATTGAAAATACCATTGTTGATGCTCTAGCAGACTTGGCAACTGCTCTAGCTATTGTTGGAGGCTAAGAAGTCATTGTCAAGGTTAAGCAAAGAAGCTGCATTCCTGACTCATATGATGAGGAGACTACTAAGTGAGTAGAATGCATAGCCTACATGGAATTGATGTTGGATGATTGGTAAACCCCCTATATTGATTACCTATAATATGGAATCCTCCTAGAAAACTTGTAAGAAAGATTAGCTTTAAAAAGAAGAGCTACTTGATATGTGTATTATAATAATACACTGTATCGCCAGGCATATGATGGACTTTGGCTCCATTGTCTCAATGGGGAAGAGACTCAATATGCACTCATGCAAGCGCATTCTGGTGAATGTGGCGGGCATCCATCTAGTCAAAGATTATACAGATGGGTCAAATGCCTAGGATACTACTGGCCTGCCATGGTATTAAACTCATTGTAATTTGCTAAATCACATCTCCAATGTCATCTTCATGGCAATATCCGGCACATACCACATTTAGAATTGGTACCTGTAAGCATCTCTTGGTCATTCGCATGGTGGGGATTCAATATCATCTGTCCAATCAACCCTCCGTCTTCCAAGAGACATGTTTATATCCTAGCAGCAACTAATTACTTCCCCAAATGGGTAGAAGCTGACTCATATGAAAGAGTTAGGGCTAAAGAAGTAATCGAGTTTATCAAGTTCAAGATTGTGTATCGATATGGTAACCCATGCTAGATTATGTCGGACAATGGCACTCCATTCTAGAATAAGAAAATAGAGAAGTATTATCGAAAATATGGCATAAAAAATGTGTTCTCTATACCATATCATCCACAAGGAAATAGCTAAGTTGAAGCATTCAATAAGGCAATCCTAAGGATTATGAGAAGAATGGCAAATAAGAACAAGCGGCAAAGGTATCTTAAATTGCTAGAGGTGCTTTAATGCAACTCCATATTCTCTAGTTTTTGGGGTAGAGGCAGTCTTGCCCGTGGAAGTCCAATTACCATCATTAAGAGTTGTAATGCACTTAGGGTTGATAACGGATCAACAAGCCAAGTTACAATTCAAGGAGCTTGATGCTTTGGATGCAAAGCAATTCCAAGCCAAGCAAAGAATTGAGTTATATGAAGCCCGCATGGCCAAGGCATATAATCGATCAGTTAGGCATCAAGTATTTCACCTAGGTGATTTAGTCCTTAAACTCAGGACTAAACTGATGGTGGGTGGTAAATTAATTGGCAAATTTTAGCCTAAGTGGGAAGGCCCTTATGTCATGCAAAAGGCTTATGCTAATGGTATATATCGGATTGTAAATAGTAATGGTATAGGAGAATTACCCATTAGTGGGCATTTCCTAAAGAAGCTAACACTAGGAGCATTTGCTCCCCCTATCTAATCCTTGCAAATGTTTCTCAAACTATTTAGTCTACATGCAATGAGTAAAAATTGTTGCTATACTAAGCCAGAAGGGAACAAATGTCGAGGGCATTTGCTCCTCCTTCTCTATTCCCCACAAATGTTTCTTAAGCAATTTGATTTACATGTAAAACTTGAATTGGCATTATGTATAAATTTTGTAAAAAAGGAAACATGCCAAGAAGCCAAGTATTATAAAAAAAAAGTGTTAAAATTGCACATTTATTAATATATGAGATTCTCATACATAGGAGGAGTTTACAAATGAGTTAAAGCAGCTAAAATGGACTGCTTCAGATGGTTAAACTACTCCTCTGCTATCTTCAATGCTTAAGCAGCTTCCGGGCTCACAACTAGAGATGACTTTAACTCTATTAAAGTCCCCTTGGTCGTTGTCACTTCTTGTTGGGAAGCAGCTACTTCTTCCTTCAAATGCTTGATAATTTCTAAACCTTCAACCTCCACTTTCTCCTTAGAGGCAATAAGAGATTCTTAGAAGGATAAAAGATGGCTCATTTGGCAAAACTTCCTCCAAAGGGCTTCAAGGCGATCTCTGTTTATTCTTACATCTTCTCTCAAAGAGGTCAATTTTGCTTGAAGAGAGAAAAGATGCTTTAAAGCCATGTGCATGGTTGAAGATTTCTCATAAACTTGGTCTATATATCTTGAAGTTCAAATTCCTTAATAGCGATGGCTTCAATGGGAGGTTTTGGGATAGCATTCAACTCAACTTGTGCCCATGCTTGCTGAAAGGACTCAAATTGCTCAAAATTAGCTAATAGGCAAGAAATGTCACCATCGAACCTTGCTATGCCTTTAGGACCAACAAAAAATGGTCTTTTAATGCCATAACAACATCAGAGGAAGATGCCTTTTATGGTGATCTAGCAAAATAAAAACAAAATGATTGCACTTCATCATCCAAGCACTCCTGACGAGCTTTGCTCTGCTCTTTCGTGGCTTTGATGTGAGCAAAAGATAACATCTAAAGAAAATTGTCACTAAGCAAAACATGAAAGCGTGATGTTGATACTTCAAGTATCTCCCTATCTTGTTCATGGATGCTATTATTAATCTCAATCTGCTGCAACACCTATAGAGCAGAAGGGAAGGTTTCATTTGTGGCATAATGATCTTCAATATCAAGAGTAGCTTTGTCTACATCTCCTTGAGGAACATCTACAGTAGTAGCACCCTCCAATGGGACCTCTACCGAGGTAACCTCCTCTTCAATTGAAGATTCTATCAAGTAAAGAAGATGTGAGAGTAATGAAGAAAGCATAGTAGGTATATTTGTGAATAAGGCTAGGGTTGTCTCCAAATTAAAAGAACTTGGCGACAACTCCATTTGATCATCGATCAGTGTGTCTACTACAGTATCAATAATGTCAACAACCCTCTTTGCCTGATCTGTATGAGATTCTACTTGGACTGCCTCTGGAAGAGGAGCTTGTGCATTTCCTCCTTCACTCACCTATTCAAACTCAATAATATGCAGAGGAGATAATGGAACTGGAGGAATCGCTTCATGAAGAGGAGTAGTCACCGAGTGGGATGGTCGAGAAACCACCATTTTAGTTATTCTTGAAGAAGGAAGGATGAAAAATCCTCGACTAGTCTTTGCTTTCTTACTTTGCTTCATAGTAACACTACTTGGGGTAGCTTCTCTCTTTTGAAATGAAGAAGTCCTCAAAGGAACTGAAGCCCTAGGAGCTCTATCAAGGAATTGTACTAGAGTACAATCTGCCAAATACTATTCCAACCTTGCTTTTGTATCAGCTTCTACTTTAGTCAATTCCTCCCTTAAAAGAGGCACGCTAATTGGTGCAATTTTCTCAATATAAGCTAAAGGAATATAAGGAGCTGTCTCAAAAATTATAGACTTAGGAATTACTAGCTCCACAATGATATCTTCATCTATGGCGTATATATGCTCACTAAAGCCCCACCACCCGATATGACTACAGTCAATGCGATAAATATTCTATCAGGGACGACGATCATCTAGCCACAACACTTGTTATGGAAAAGTGGTCAGCCTTTCAAAATCCATAGTCCATTGTACCTCTAAGAAGACATCCTCAGGCATGTTAAGCACAAAAGAAGATATCAGCAGATGATAAACAATCTAACCACAATTTAGAGGCATCTCCCTGCTAATTTTACCCCCATTGCTACTGTACCACCAAGTGTAGTCCTTGGATATGTGAACTCTCCAAGCTAGACCAGGCAAGAAGACGTCATAGTCACAAAACATAACAGTAAAAAGGAATGATAATGGATACCACCAAGATGGGTCCATTTTTTTTTCACGCTCGTCTTATGATATTAATATAACATGACCTGGCATTTCTTGATGATAACCAAACTGCCTAGTGAACTGATATGAGAAATATGGCTCTGCCCAAAACTTAGAACCATCCTGTAGATGAAGTAAGCAACCTTTTAAGGAAATTATATACTCATTAGTCCTTCCAAAAGTACTATCCATGCTTTTCACCTCAAATCCTGTAGGATTGTTGACAGGGGTAAGCAAAAATATTTCTTGGGAGAACTTATGCGACTTCAATAGGCAGTCAGTCACTTTATAAAATGGGACATTCCTAAAAATATTAGCCATAAACCTTCCCAATAAAAGACTCTTACCAGGCAGCTGTGTTGGTGATTCCACCCCATAAATCCAAGGGAAATAAACTCCCAACCAAGCTATAAAAAATGTGTCGGGACGTAGGTATTGCATAGAACTAGTCTGGAGGGATATATGACCATTTCACCAAGCCCATGATAAATATCATATAATACATGGGGAGCAATGGCTAATCTCTTCCCTTATGCAAGCTCAATGGCTAGAGTTAAGCACATAAGATTGATGTAGTGGTCATGAGCTAATGATGGATAGATGATGACTGAAAGTCACAATATTAAGAATAAGACCAACTCCTCCTTTAGAGTGATGCTTCTAAGAAAAGCTTCATCAACCTAAATATTCCATTTAGCCCTATCTTCAAGTGTGGCATCGACTTCACTTGGGCATTCGAATCAGAGATTTGCCCAAATATTGGCACCCAACCTATCTAAAAGAATTTGATGCCAGATCGTTTCAATTTGTTGATTATGCTCAAAACACAAAATCCCAAATTGCCCCTTTTGAAATCTTCATTTGGTGGGAGATGTAAATCAAAAGGCTCTACGATGACAGGCAACCCACAAACTACATTGAGATCCCATAGTATGATGCTCGTCTAACCACAAGAAAAGTAAAAGAATTGGTTATTAGAGACCAGAAATGAATGAAGCAGCACATGGCCTCCCTATGCCTATGTAATGGACTATGGCACAAAGAATGGTACCACAAATACCAGCTTGTTGAAGTATACCATCATGAATGGTTGTGATATGCTCTGCCCAAAGTTTGAAAAAATTGTTCCTTGGCAATGCACTTTTGAACCTCCCTCTTTTGTAATATGGAAGTATTGTCTTCCTTTAGTGAGGAGTCTCTATTAAATATTCATGAGGATCCAACATCAATTTGATAGGGGACAAGAAGTAGCCGTCAAAATGATCCTTCTCATCATAATGGGTGAAAGCATTAGCAGATAAATAACCACTCTCCACATCTTTTCTGTGAATAAAACATGGAATGGACGATCTCGACTTTTCATGTCCCTCAGGAAAAATTATCGAATGAGGGCTTGACCTTGTTTGTCGCTTTCAAAGCCGAGAAGCTTTTGTCAAGAAATCTCTGCATTTAAATAGATGAAATGCCCTTTATCAGATTCTTTCATCTGATAGTAATGAATAACACTTTGAAGTAGAGAATCACTACCCCGCTTCTGCTTCTTTTGCTTCCGCTGTAATGGGCATTGTGATAGAACACAAATTTCCTTTGGGCACTGTGATGCAACATGAACTTCTCTTTGGCATTATGACATAATATGAATTTCCCCACGCTGCAGTGGGGTAGTAGGGACTTCTCCTTCCTCCAAGTTATCTTCTGACACTCTTACACCCCATCCAAGGGTGGCATCGGAAGAAGGAATTGCTTCAGTAATGAGAGGGTCTGGAATGGAAATGCCAATTATGAAATGTGCCAATGTTGTAACATCATCTGAATGACCATCCGAATTGTGCCCCCTCATGGAGACTAGGTCAACATCACAAGGGAAATGGCTTGGCTGATCAAATCTTACAGGAGAATCATCAAAGTCCACATAATCAAGCAAACCGACAAGCGAGGGAGATGCTTCTCTAATGTTGGGCTCCATACCTATTAGAAATAAAGAGAGAGAGAGAGAGAGAAGTAAAGTGTGTTAGTAAATTCTTCATTTGAATTACAAAGGGATACATGAGAACATCAAGAAAGATTAAAGAAGGTTGAATGCAATAGAGTCCATGCATTAAAAAAAATGAATTTTGGGCTTTTCATAGCAAAACCCATGCATTGGGGATTTTTCCTTTAAAATCCATGAATTTTGTGCTTTTCGTAACAAAACCCATGTATTAAGGATTTTTTCTATTAAAATTCATGAATTTGGGCTTTTTGTAACAAAACCCATGTATTGGGGATTTTTTTGACAAAACTCATGAATTTTGGGATTTTTCAAAAAATATCCAAAGCAAAAGGATAATGTCATGGAAGAATTTTATCACATTCCAGGTGGTTGAAATGTTTAATTTAAGGTATTGGAATCCTAGACTAAATTCCGAATGCTTAAAATTATTAAAGGCTATCTCAAAGCACAATGCTTAATATGTTTATTTGGCCCACTAAAAATGGCAAAACATCAAGCCAATAGTGCTGGGCTGATCCACGAGCCCACCATCAATGCTGGGCAGCACCATGAGCCTGCCATCAACATGGGCCGCACGTTCTTAGCTCGCTAAGCATTGGGCTGAGCATCGTAAGCTCGCTAGAGACTTCGCTAGGCAGCTTGCCTCGAGCCCACCAGTCATAGCACTATCAGGATTACTATATATGATTTTGATGATAATAATGCTTATATTAAGATAAGAAATATATATGCTTAAATCTCTAACAATTATATACATAATCATGTTTTAATAAATGTTGATCAGTATGAATACATAATTATGAATGTTTAATTATGCAAGCATACATCTTTAATTAATGGTGCACTTAACCTTATAAGTTATTCATTAATGTGTTAATCTATTAAATCATACTTAGCACAATATTCACTTAAGCTTTCACATTATGCACCTAAATAAAGATGTATATTATCCTTGCTTTACAACATGCTAAAATCACATGTGGATAAAATATATTATGATAATGAATCTGAAAGCTAACAACGTAGCAAGTGTAGAAAATCTCTAAGTGCAGGATCACAATCATCTACAATAAACTGCCACAATTATCTACTACATTCCAAAGGGGTTGAACTGCTGAAAATAGCAGAAGAAGAAGAAGAAGAAGAAGAAGAAGAAGAAGAAGAAAGCAAAGGCTTTGAAGATAATCAATAATAAAAGTTGTATTATCTAAAAAGAAAACTTCCACCGACAAATACAATGAAAGAAAACAAGGCTTTGAAGATGCACCACAATGAGCTTGCGTTATCTATTAACCTCAAAGACAAACTTCCATAGACAAATCCAAGAAAAAAGCAATTGAAAATGAAGCCATGGTTGAAAAACATAAAATGGTTCAAGAAATTTGAACTATCTACATTGACCATACAAAATTTATCTGAGACAGAAAAAGAAGAAGAAGCTCCATCAAACAATCAGACAAAGGAAGAAAGAAAGAACTGTCACCCAAACAATCATGCACAAAGTGAAGAAAACTTTATCGAACCAACAAAGTTAGAAGAATGGATTCTTTTGAGGGTAAAAGGGCAAGATGAGCAGACAAAAGAGTGCAACTTCAAGCTAAGCCAAGACAGACAAATCAAGATTGAAGAAAAAAAGAAGTTGCAGAAACAAACTTCTTCTAATGCTTGAAGAATGAAGAATACATGAGGAACTCCACTTTGTCTATGGATCAAATTCATCTGTTACTTACTACAAATAAAGCAACAGACAAAGTGGAAGATGAACCAAAAGCTGCAGAGTGAACATAGATGAAGCTACATAGACAAATATTTGCTTTGATAAATGAACTTCAATAGACAAAGGCACATTCATCTACAAGCTTACAATAAGCAAACTTATAAACGTAGTATAGAGTAATTTGTCCAAGACAAAGTTAAACAGAACTCGTATATCACTTACATAAGATGAATATCATACTCCATTTATTCAAATAAGACAAAGTAGAATTCATCTGTCACCTCCTACAGACTAATATGGAAGAAAAAAAGAACATCACACTTCTTCTTTTCATGAGAATTTCTCTATCAACCAGTTCGACTTCATCTGCACCGCCCAAAGTTCATCTATTACTTACAATAGACAAAGTATATGCATGAAGTATCAACTGACAGACAAATATCCTAGAGGAATTCATGCAAATAAAACAAAGTTTGTCTATCGATTAGTTGGACTTCATCTATACCATCAAAGATCGTTTGTTACTTACAACAAACAAATTCCACTCACAAAGGATTGATTGATAGACAAACTAATAGAGAATCCATCTACAACCTATGATAGACAAATGCAGACAAAGAGAGGTCATGACTTGTCAGAGAAAAATTGATTCATGTTACTTGCACCTAAATGGCATCTACATCCATGCTTTCAGTATGCAGACTCGCCTCAGTCACCATTTCAGGCAATACATGGTGCTGCAAGCTTTCAAGCTGTGATAACACAAACAAGAAACATTTTCTGAGATAGCTTTTCTTCCTCTCTGAACAGTGATGCAGCAGCTCGAGACAAATCAGAAAAGCTTAGACTTCAATGGTAGAAATCTCAATGATCTTGTTCTTTCATTATTGCTCTCATTTCTGCATTCGATGGAACCCATCTTCTCTAACAGTCAAAACTATGAAAAAATTATTTAAGGAGATAAGGTGGAATGATTCAAAGGTGGTGAAGGAATACTTTTCAAATGACCTAAACCTTATGCATATCCTTCCACCCATTGCCAAGAGCTTAAATGTCATTCATCTTTCATGAGCTTCAACCTGCATATGTTGTTAGAGCTGTAAAAGATTATATCTTACCATGTGCTTCATTGTAACACTTTGTAAAAGTGTATAAGTTTTCTGATTAATCTAAAAACTAGAGAGTTGGTGGTAATCTCTAGAATACCATCAAGTTTGTTGGTGATCTTCGAAACCAATGAGTTTCCTAGTGAGCTCATGAAACCAGAAGAGTGCTAGGAGCACTATGTTTATGCCCTCTAGAGATGGAATCTAGAAGAGTGTTGGAAACACTATTTATGCCCCCTAGAGATGGAATCTAGAAGAATATTGGGAGCACTTTTGTATTTCCATTATATGGGAAATAATAAAACCCAAGGCACAATGAGTGTGTGCTCTTGAAAGAGTGGATAAGGATGGGGTTCCCAAACCACTACAAAAATTATATTATTTGTGTGTGTGTTTGCTTGCTTGTTTTTATCTTTTATATACTTTAATATTTTTATTATCTATCTTATAATGCACCACACACAATCATAGAAGGAAGGAAATGTTTTAATAGGGGTTAAGCAATGAATTTTTACATACCCAATTCACCCCTCCCCTCTTGGGTTAAGCCACACTATGGGACTCTACATGCACACCATGTCGTCCGCTCAAGCCCAAGCCCTAGGCATTTTTCCAAATAGCTGCTCACATGTTGCCTTCTTCCCCAAACTGAACAAAAGAGATGGCTTACTATAGCATGGTTTTAGAAACAGCAAAAGCACTTTATAGGGACGTGTGGGGCATGAAGGACCTGAAAAAACCAAATGTATTTACTCCCCCAACTCATTGAATGACATTTTATATGTATTAAAAGGAAAATGGCAACATTGAAATAAGTTTTATAGAACCCAGCGAAACTTATAGGGAAGGAAATCAAAGCTTAAGCAGTTACCCAGTGAAGTTTATCGGTCAATGGTGCAATACATCAATCCTTATCCAATGAGAATAGAGATGATGTGCTATAGGATTCTGTCAAGGAAATAAAATTGGGAAAAAGAAATGCAAGGCTCACCTCATCTCTCAAAGGAGCTAAAATCAGCTTTTGAAAATGCTATCAAGAATTGTCAAGAAGAAGGTCAAATTTTAACGAAACAAGCTCCGTCTCCTTTTCTTCCAGAAAAGAGAGAAACTAGAAAGAAAGTTTAGAGTGCTCGATAAGAACTCGTTTAAATGATTGAAGAACCGTGACTACCTAAGACATAAAAGACTTCTCTATTTTGAAAAGATAGAGAAGGAAGAAGAGATTATAAAAACTGGGAAAGCTACTAGCAGCAACCTTAACTCAAAAAGTGAGCTGAAAATGGAAAAACCTAGAAGAGATTTTGCAAATGGGCTTTCCATAATTGGGAATTAACGGTAACAAGGGTTGATTTGGAAGATCAAGTATAGAGACTTTAGATTGATGATGATACTTGAGAACTTAGCTTCCATGCTGAAAATGACAGATTTGCTAGATTAACGGCGTTTGGCACCACACCCATTTAGCCATATGGTTGCCCACGCTGCCAAACGCCGAGGGGCATTTGATGGAATATTAAATAAAAGAAAATATATCCTTGTTAAAATTTTGGCTTCATTCAAATCAATTATAAGATTAAGCCCATTTCATTAATGTGAAGAATAGCTATAGCAAAAAAACCAGGGACAGCGAAAAAGGAACCAAGCAAGGAAAAGGCAAGGCGAGCATTGTTTTCTTCTTCCCTTCCGAGCACCCATATTGTTTGGAAATCCATCTTATTTTCTTTGGAGGAGGGTGCTGTAACAATGGCGAGAAGACAATGGTGGGCTGCAGAGAAGTTGACAATAGCTTGGGAAATCTGACTACCGATGGGCAGCATCGCCGACAGAGAGGAAGGTAATGGATAGCGGCAACCTGTAGTTATCGGTAGCAAGGATGCTAATGGGTTTTTTGGCATTCCTTTAAATTTTTTGGTGAAACACATCAGAGATCAAGACATCGGCGAAGACATTATGTTGGAGTATATCAACCATCCAATAGTCAAATGTGGTAGCGCAAAGGGCAGTGGCAGCCTACGGTCATCGGCAGCATCACGTGATTGGCGGCAGCATGTGCAAAGTCGCATGACAAAAGATTAGGTTTTTCTCTTTGCCAAAATTAGGGAGTCAGTGGCTATCGGTGGCAAACAGGGACAGAAGAGAGCGATGACTACTGGCATGGCTGCTAGAGCTTTGCTTACAAAGTCATCATGGGAGAGAGAAGCGAGTGCAAGGGACAAGAAGGCAATGGACAGAGTGATGGCGTACAAATAGCTGAAGAGACATCTGATGATCCGTGTCACACCCTACATCCTCCATCACCTATCCCAGGAGAAAGAAGAGCTCAAGCTTAAACTCTGATTTCCCTCTTTGAGTTCAAATTGGTAATCTATCATTAGACTACAGTGACTTTGGTTCCGAAGTCTTTATCATAGAGCATGATGGTAATCCTTCTCCCCCACTGTTCGTGTCTTTCTACACGACAGCTAGAAATCATCATTTTCTTACGATTTTGGATGAGGATGGCTACATTAGCTTTGATAACACACGCTGAAAGCTTCCATCCTTTTCATCTTACCAACAACGTGCAATAGATGCTAAAGTCTGTGATTGGGTTGCATATTAGAATGTCATTTTTTATGTTTGCTAGATGAAATTACAAACAGTTGAAGTTTTACCAAAGATTTTGTCCACCTGACACTACTTTCATCCTAGTAATATAGAGATGGATGACCTCTTCACTCCAGCAAGCCGTGCAACCAAGGCAAGGTAAATGGAAGGCATCTCTTGCTGACATGACGTTCAACCAAAGAAAATGGTGTTTTATGGTGACGTGCCATGCAACCAACAAAACACATTGAGGGGGATGTTCTGCTGAGGTGGCATGTAGTTGAGGTATCAGCAACCCGGGCAGGTAAGGTGGAGCCAGTGTTTCGAACATAGCAATTGAACAATGGGTGTGAAGTTACAAAGAAAACAATATATTCCTGTTGTGCACAAGTGCATTTTTTGGCAACAGAGGTGTGGTGATCAGCTAGAAAAATTAATTTTTTATACATCTCCACTTGTCCAAAATAATGGATTTTATACATGAGATGTGTAAAAGAGTGCATCATAAAAATCTATTTTTACAAATTAAATGCAGTTACCCACATTGGATATGCATACAATTAATTAGATTTTTGTAATCCATAATTAATAAGATTATTTTAATTAATTATTTAAAATATTTGGGACTTGTTAATGATGCAAGTGAGAATTCCAAAAAATGCCCCTGATATGGTAATCAGGCTCCTTCCAAGGTGTATTAGTCAGGCTCCTTCTAGGACATGGCAGTCAGGCTTCTTCCAAGGCGTAGCAGTCAGGCTCCTTCCATGGCATGGCAGTCAGGCTCCTTCCTGAATGTAGCAGTCAAGCTCCTTCTAAGGCATGGCCATCAGGCACCTTCTAGGGCATGGCAGTTAGGCTCCAAGACATAGAGGCTCAAAAAATTATAAATACCCTCTCACTTGGCCTTGAAAAGATAGAAATTTTTTCTGGAAGAGCTTAAGGAGTCTTCAAGAGGTAGGTGCCTCCCTTGACACTAGTAGGCCTTTGGACACTGGTAATTTCTCTAGTGCCCGAGGGTACTCTACCATGGCCCCACCATGGTACACTCATGGGTCTCACCCACGTTGTGGTATGGTGGGTTTTACATAATTAACGGACAACAAGATAATGCTGGATTAGGCATTTAAAACATATTAAAACTTGCTTAAATAGTAATTAAACTCAAATGACAAAGTTACCCTATAAATGCCCCATCAATTAGGAAAATAATGACATCGTCTTGAATCGATTAAGAACTATCATTAGCACTAATTATTATTATTAGTGCTAATATGATGAGGCTTAATTAACTCAAAGTGTAATTAGGCTTAATTCATGCAACCTAACTCTACAATCTCTCACAGGTTAACAGCAGAGATCGCCTGCTTGCAGTTTTTCACAAGCTATTGGAAAAGACTACTTACCAACTTATTCAAAAGCCTAAGTCTAGGACCGAGTCACTAAGTCATGACTCATCGAGTCACTGAGTAATGATTCACCAAGTCAAACCTTAGCGAACACCACTCACCAACTCATTCAAAAGCCTAAGTCTAGAACTGAGTCATTAAGTTATGACTCACTGAGTCATTGAGTTACAACTCATCGAATTCCTGAGTCTTGACTCACCGAGTCACTGAGGCGATCTCCTAAATATCAACTTATCATAATGTGATTGGCGATCCTAAAGACAGCACCCATTCATTTTGAGAGAGTGTGTGTTTTATTTTCAGGTCTCTAAGATGTATTATATTTTTTCTTTTAATTAAGGGTTTTCTCCCTTAATTCAGGGTTTTCCTTTTAATTAAGGAAAGTAACTACAAAAAACAAAAGGTGTTAATTGTAAAATTATTACATTATCCCTTTTAAAGAAATATATACAAAGGAATGGTCGAATAAAAAGATGTTCAAAAATACTAAGAATCAAATCAGAAATTAATCAGAAGTTACACAAAAGTATTTTAGAATGACTCAAACACAAAATACACGACTCAAAAGCACTCAGAAGTTACCAAACATAACTCAAAACCATGTTAGAATCAGATCAAAACTTCCTCGAAATCAATACATAGCATTGTTGCAAATCAAATGATGGACAAAAATTTCATCAGAATCATAGAAGCATGTCAGAAGTAACTCAGAAGAAACTTTGGTTATATAGAATTAACCCAGAAGACACTACGGCTATGCAAAACTATACCAGAAGAATTCTCATATTGTCAGAAGCAAATCAGAGAATGAACAGAAGTTTCATCAAAACTATGAAAAGCAATGCAGAACACAGACATGTTACATGGAAGTAACGCAGAAATGCTAACACGCTACTCAAAAGTAATCCAAAAACTCTGACACGCTACATAGAAACAACTCAAAAGAAAATCAGAAACATTCTTAGAGATGTTTTCAAGAAGGCATGAGTCAATGAAGATATACATAAGCAAATTCAAAGCTTCATAGGTAAATCAGAAGCTACTCAAAAGTTCATTAGAAACCCAAAATATGATCTTTGAAGGATAAGACAATACATAGAAATTCTGAAAAGGATACTGCCAAAAGATTACTTATCACAGAAATTCTAAAGAATTACTTCAGAAATGTTGTTAAGTTATGAATTGAAGGACATAAGTTTTGAGCACTCTACTTAGAATTCCTGAACCCCAACAAAATACAAAAGTTATTACCAACCCTGCCTAACTAATTTGAAAATGATGTCATAGATTGCAATGGCTAAAACTTTTTCAAATCCTGTATAAAGATGATTAAGGCAATACTTAAAATGTAGAATACACTGAAAATCATTTTGATTCAAAGAGAGCATTCATGTTCTTTCATCATTCAACTCTAATTACTACAACATTGCCTATGTACTCAAAGGCTTTAATACTAGATCTACGTCAACTTCAAAAGGACTTTGAATCTAATCTCATTGCATATTTTGTTCATTTAATTGAGTTTTAATTTTCATATATGTCTGCCTAAGTAAGAGGCATTATTTTTATCCATTCCATTTGGAAAAATAAGTGAGTTAGTTGGTAAGCTCTGTGAAACTAACAGTTTGTAAAAGTTTCTGATTAACTTTGAAAAACTAATAAGTTAGTTGGTTAGCTTGAAAGTCAACGTATATAAGTTAGTTGGTGAGCTTGAAAACCAACGTGTAAAAGTTTCTAGTGAGCTTGGAAAACCAGTAAGTTATTAGTGAACTTGTAAAACCAACAAGTGTTTCAATGGAACCTTAGTTCAGTAAAGGAGACTGACTCAGAGAAGTGGCGTAGGAACCCAAGAAGGGCCAAACCACTATAAAATTATTATGTGTATGTGCTATGAGTTATATTTTCATTTATTTTAAGCAGATCTTTTAAGTTATTGGCCAAAAATTTTAGAAGCTCAATTCACACCCCCCGCACCTCCTTCCTCTTGAGCTACCATCTAGTTAGCAACCAACAAGTGGTATCAGATCAAGCTTCACTAGTTAATTTTCAAATACCAATATATTAACTTGTGAAGAGATTCAAATGGCTAGTATGTTCCACAACACATCTGTAGATGGGCAATCCACTTCTAGACCTCCACTTTTTGATGGAACCAATTATGGGTATTGGAAGATGAGAATGCAAAATTTCTTAATCGCCAAAGATTACCAATTGTGGCTCATAGTTAAAAATGGAAAGAATGTTGCAAACGCAAAAGATAAATACACACCAGAAGATATTCAAACAATAAAACATGATGCTAAAGTAAAGAATTATCTCTATTATACACTATCTTCATCTAAATTCAAAAAGATTTTTGCCTATGACTTAGCCAAGGAAATCTAGGATAAACTTTAGGTAGCACATGAAGGTACAAATCAAGTAAAAGAAACTAAAATCAATATTTTAGTGCAAAAATATGAAGCCTTGTCTATGAAAGATTCAAAAACCATCTGTGAAACGTTTGGAAGGTTTCAAAAAATCACCAATGGACTGAAAAGCTTAGGAGAAAAATATGAAGAACCCAAGTTAGTTAAGAAGATCTTGAGATCTCTACCTAGATTTTGGATGCCTAAAGTGACTACTATCCAAGAAGCAAAGGATCTAACATAATAGTGGAAGAACTCATGGGATCACTTATGACCCATGAAGTCTTAATGAAGCAAAAGGTTTTAGATGAATTCAAAGGCAAAAAGATTACTTTAAAAGTTGATTCAGAGAATGAAGAATCTTCAGAAGAAGCCTCAACAAGTGAAGATGATGAAGATATGGCAATGATAACAAGAAGATTCAAAAATATGATTAGAAAGAAGAAATTTGGAAACAACTTCAAAAGCAACAACAAGAGTAAGGAAAAGAAATTAGAGATTCCAATATAATACAATTGTAACAAGTCTGGACACACGAGACTTGACTGCCTAGAACTAGATAAAAAGCAAGGAGACAAGAAGAAAAGTTATAATTTCTATTTTAATAAAAAGAATATATCTAATTTGAAAAGAAGAAAGCGATAGGTGCATGGAAAATGCTGGAGAATATGATGCAGAAAAGCTTGAGTGAAACAAAAGAAGAAAATGAAGCTCAATTCAACTCACTCAACTCCAAAGAAAAAATTTAAGAAAATCATCATACAGGAAGAAGTTTCATGGCCATCTATGAAGATGAGGTAAACTCACAAATTGAAACTTCTGATTTCGAAGAATTATTAAATGAGTTATATTTAGATTTCAAAACTTTAAAAGCTAAACACAAAGAAATAAAAAAAGAAATAGAAAGAACAATCTATGAATGTTCCAAGTTAAAATAAGAAAACACTTAGCTCAAAACTAACCAAAGTCTTAACATAGAACTTGAGAAAACAAAAGCAGAAAATCATGCCCTTAGAAAAACATTGACTTCTACATTATTTAAACTAAAGGCAAAGAAGAAAAGTAGAGAAAACTAAAGAAAGACAAGTAGCAATCTAGAACCCAAACAAAACCTAATTTAGCTACCAAAAATTGTTACTAACATAATAATTACATCAATATCTACAAATAATAAATTATTAGCATCCAAAAAGTAAGGGCTACCAAAATATTCTGCTACTAACCTACTTGGGCCCATTCCTAAATGGGTACCAAAAATTATAGCTTGACCTTATTATTACAGGTGTGCTTAAGAGCCACAAGGAGTAGCAAATGGTATATTGATAGTGGTTGCGCAAGACACATGACAGGAAAGAAAGAATTATTCATAAAATTAAAAGCTAAAAATGGAGGAACAGTTATCTTTGGATATAATGGAAAAGGTAGAGTGGTTATAATTAATAAGATTAGTCAACCTCATTCTATCACTACTTTCAATGTTTTACTAGTAGAAGGATTAAAATACAATCTTTTAAGTATTAGTCAATTATGTGATAATGGTTACAAAGTTGTGTTTGAATCACATATATGTTCTATAATAGATAATTCAAATTTAGTTGTAGTACTTGGTAAAAGATCTGGAGATATGTATTTAGTAGATTTGAGTGATATCCAAGTAAAATGTCTTGTTGTGAATAATGAAGAATCCTTGTTGTGGCATAGAAGACTAGGACATGTCAACAAGTTTATGACCAAAAAATTGTATAACAAAGATCTTGTTGTTAGCTTACCTAAATTAAAGTTTGACCAAAATAAATTTTGTAATGCTTGCCTAAAAGGAAAGCAACTTGGAGAATCTTTCAAATCTAAATAAAGAAGTATACACAACTAAACCACTTCAATTACTACACATGGATCTTATCAGACCAACAAGAACTAGAAGTCTTTGAGGGAAACATTATGCACATGTCATTGTGGATAACTAATCTAGATTCACCTAGATAATGTTCTCGCTTCCAAAGATGAGACGTTTTCATTTTTTGAAATATTTACCAAGTGTGTACAGAATGAACAAGATTCTCATATAGTAGCCATAAGAAGTGACCATGGTGGAGAATTTGAAAACTAAAAATTTACTACTTTTCGTGAAAGCAATGGAAGTTTGCACACATTCTCTGCACCAAGAACACCTCAGCAAAATAGAGTAGCTAAAAGAAAAAATAGATCCTTCTAGGAAATGGCAAGGACAATGTTGAATGAATATGACTTATCTCAATATCAATGAATACTTCATGCTACATTATTAACAGAATTTATACTAGATTTATACTTAACAAAACTTCCTTTGAATTATATGATGGAAGAAAACCAAACATTTCTCATTTCCACACTTTTGGTTGCAAATATTTCATTCTTAACAATGGGAAGGAAAACTATGGAAATTTTGATAGCAAATCTGATGAAGGTATTTTCCTTGGTTATTCCATTATTAGCAAGGTATTTAAAGTCTATAATCTAAAAAATAAAATTGTAGAGGAATCCATTCATGTAAAATTTGATGGAAGTACTAACCCCTTTAGAAAGATAAGCGATTTTGATGATGAGACGAGAGAACTCACAACATCTATGGAAAAAACAAAAATACAAGATGAAGACAAAGATTCTTCATAATCAAAAACATAGAAAGGTGAAGAAGAAACAGTTGATGGACCATCCATCAATGAGGTAAAAAATAAAGGTAATAATTCCCTTCCCAAAGTTTGGAGATTCATGCATGATCATTCCGAAAACCAAGCAATTGGTGATATTTATGATAGAGTGAGAACTAGATCCTTATATCATCAAATATGTGGTAATTTTGCTTTCATTTTTTAACTAGAACCAGCTTGCATAGATCAAGCTTTAAAAGATGAAAACTAGATTATAGTTATACAAAAAGAATTGGATTAATTCAAACATAATAATGTGTGGACACTTATTCCAAGACCTAACCATCAATCTGTTATAGGAACTAAATGGGTTTTTAAGAACAACTTAGATGAATCTAATATAGTAATAAGAAATAAAGTCAACAAAAGGATATTATTAAGAGGAAGGAATAGACTTTGAAGAATCATATGATCTTATTGCCAGAATTGAAGCTATTAGAATATTACTAGCATTTACATCTTTCATGAATTTCAAACTTTATCAAATGGATGTTAAAAGTGCATTTCTGAATGGTTTCATTAATGAAGAGGTTTATGTAGAACAATCTACTAGGTTTGAAGATCCTCAGGATTTTAACCATGTTTTCTAACTCAAGAAAGCTCTATGGATTAAAACAAGCTCCTAGAGTATGGAATGAGAGATTAAGTAAATCCTTAATAGTAAAAGGATTCAAAAATAATATGCTAATTGTTCAAATTTATGTGGATGATATTATATTTAGTGAAACTAATGATAAATTATGTCAAGACTTCTCTAAAGTAATGCAGGGAGACTTTGAGATGAGTTTAATAGGTGAGATGAACTTCTTTCTGAGACTTCAAGTGAAATAGATGAAGGAAGGAATCTTTATCCATCAAGCAAAATGCACCAAAGAATTACTCAAGAAATTTGATTTAGAAGAAGAAAATCCATTATCCACTCCTTGAATACATCCATTAAAATGGATAAGGATGAAAAAGATAAATCTATTTATCAAAAACTCTATAGAAGCATGATAGGATCTCTTTTATATTTAACTACAAGTAGACTAAATATTATCTTTAGTGTCTGCCTGTGTGCACGATTCCAGTCAGATCCTATAGAATTATATCTAATTGCTATTAAAAGAATATTTAGATACCTTTTAGATACTCCAAATCTTGACTCTAGGATCTGAATCAGATTTTGAATGATACAAAGTAGATAGAAAGAGTACCTCCGGGTCATATCAATTTCTTAAAAGCATGATCATTTTATGGTTCTCCAAGAAACAAACATCTGTTACTTTATCAACTACTAAGCTGAATATATAGTTGGAGGTAGTTGTTGTGCACCAATTTTATAAATGAAACAACAATTGAATGATTAAGGTTTAAAATATGTCGATACTCCTATTAAATGTGACAATACTAGCATAATAACAGTATTGTATTCTAGAACTAAACACATAGAAGTCAGACATCACTTCATTAGAGATCATTTACAAAACCATGATATCTGCTTAGAATATGTACCAACTGAAAATCAGCTAGTAGACCTTTTTACAAACCTCTTCTAGAAGACAAATTTTATAAAATTAGAAGAGAACCTTAATAAGTCTAACCCCTTTACTAAGCTTAATTTTGATGATAAATGAGATTAAATAACTTATTTTTGATAATGAACAAACAAGTGAGTGAAGAATCAAGGTACTAATAAATCACTTTCTAAGTGTTGCAATATTAGTATCAAAAATAGATTAAGGAAAGTATTAAAGGAATGCTCAAATAAAAAGATATTCAAATAGCATGTGAAAGCATTTCAAAACTTGTTTTTAAGTTCAAGCATGAAAAGACCAAATGTTAGGAAGTAATCAAACTTAATCAAAAGCAATCAGATGCAACTTAGAACCAAATCAGAAGCGACCCAGAACTTCTTTAGAAGCAAAATCGAAAATCAAAAGAATCACAGAAGATGAGTTAGCTATACAGAAAATGACAGAAGCAACATTACTAAGCACAGAAGCAAATTAGAAGCAATATTACGATACACAGAAGTCAGAAGAAATGCTACTAAGCATAGAAGCAAATTAGAAGCAATATTACAATACATAGAGGTAAACAAAAGCAAATCAAAAGCAATATTATGATACACAAAAGTAAGTTAGGAGCAACAATACTAAGCACAAAAGTAAATCAGAAGTAATATTAAGATGCACAAAAGTAAATCAGAAACAATGTAATGATGCACAAAAGTAACTCAGAAGGACTATTTTACTATACAGAAGCAACTCGGAAGCAACACATCAATACACAGAATTAATTCAAAAGGAACTTCGATCACACATAAGCAACTCAGAAGGAAACTTAAGCGATTAGAACTATATCAAAAGAATTTTCTAAGTAATAGAAGTAAGGCAAAAGCAAAAAGCATTATGCAGAACTAATGAAGAATAAGTCAAAGTACACAAAAGTGGTGCAGAAATCATGCAGAATCAAGTCAAAAAAAAGCATTAGAGATATGATTGATTCAATATGATTTTATAAAGAGATATAGAAGTAAGGATCAAGCTTCATAAGTGAGCCAGAAGATAGACAAAAGTTATTCAGAAGACACATAGATGATTGTTGAAGAATTAGACAATGGATAGAAACCTTGAAGAGGAAACTGCCAAAAATCTACTAACTAAGAAGTACCACAAAACCACTTCAGAAGTTTTATTAAGGCATAAACTGAAGCACAAAAGTTCTGAGCACTCTACTTAGAATCTTTGGATTCTAACAATGCATAGAAGTCATCACCAAACTTGCTAACTTGTTTGAAAATGATGCCAAAGTTTGCAATGACTAAAAATTCAAATCCTATATAAAGAGGATTGAGAAAACAACTGCAAGAACGAAGAGATTACACTAAAAATCATTATGTTGGTTAAGAGAAGAACATTCACAACTTTCCATCATTCAACTCCATCTTCTATGTCACTACCAAAGCTTTCAGAATCTTCAACATCAGATCTACATCAACTTCAAAAGGAGTTTGAATCTAATCTCATTGCTTACTTTACTTTTTCAATTAAGTTTTAGCTTTCATAAATATTAGCCCAAAATAAGAGGCATTGTTATTGTACAATTTACATTGAAATACCAGTGAGTTATTTAGTGTAACGCCCCATACCCCCACCCTATGCATTTTAACCACACTACCCCGGGGCTAATGTGGAACGCTACCATCTTATTATATTCCAGAGAAGAATCTTACCAAAAATTTGGCAAAATCTCCCCTGAAATATAAGGCATTTGCACCTGATATACATGTGTGATATCACATACAATTAGTAATTCTACAATATAAACCAATAATTATATTTAAACATCAAACACCAGACCCATACTCACAGCTCTGCTCAAGATCGGAACCGGGTTATGATGGCAATCCCACAACTATAATTATAATTATATCACTATGACCTGCCTATGCTATACAATATACTTCATTCTAATCTTATTATAAAAATTTAATTAAACTTAAAATTTACAAAGATATAACATGAAGGGATTCTAATCCCAATTCACCATTTCATAATTAAAATGTCTTCAAATCTAGATTAACAGTCCCAATCCATAGTTGGGATTCTTTATCAATCCTATCAGCTAAAAAATTCTTAAGAAGGGGTGAATTTGGGTAACTCAGTAAGTAGGCATAAATAACAAAAAATTATTCAACATAACATGTTCTGACCTAGAACATGCACAAATAATAGTATATTCCTATTTTCATTCATCATCATAAATACAATACATTATCATCTCGTCCTGAGATGAACAACACAAAATAATCATATCATGA